>BPLQ01001567.1:0-111072 GCA_021605075.1 Caerostris darwini
AACTTACTATGCACATATTAAGTATATGCAGCTAAATTTTATATTAAACTGTACAAAACCAAATACTGAAATGGAATATAAAAGACAAATTCTTTATGAGAAATATTATGTTTTCAAACCCCATTCTAAAAATTGCTTGAAATTGTATCCGAGATAACTAAATGTATTGTTATTAACTATAATATAGTGTCTACTATAATATTGAATGTCTACATTGTTGTTCTAAGAGTTTAGACCATAAACTCCAGTTATTTTTGAAGTATATGAAATCTTCCTGTTTATTCTTCTTAAATAACTGGAAAAATAGTTGTTTTGAATTTCCTTTGTTCAAATTTTAGACCATTCTATTTGCTACTTTTGATATTTTTCGATTTTGTCTTATTTTTTGATGATATACATAATTTTCAAAGACTACAACGTAGATTCAACTTCCAGACATTTATGTACTTAATCCCATGTAAGATTTTAGCCTAACTTAAATCTGTTGTCTCCTTGACAAATTTTAAATTGAATAGTAATATTGTCGTGTACTTTTACAATATTTTATTCATTGGATTGAATTTTGTACATTTTTGCAGACAATTTATTTTATCCATAGATTATATTTTTCAATTTTTGTCTCATTTTTATTTATTTCAATCATAAATTTTAATCATAAAAACTTTTAATGCCTTCTATGTGTCCTTGGTTTTTTAAATCGTTAACATTCATTGGATTGAATTTTTTCTTCAGACAATTTATTTTATTCTATTTATATTTTCAATTTTGATTTTTATTTATTTCAATCATAAATTTTAATGCCTTCAGTGTAAGTTTAACTTCAGACATTTTTGCACCTATTTCAATAAGCTTTGTCTCCTTGGAAAACTTTTTAAATCGAATAATAATATTTACCCTCACTTTTAGAATATTTCATTCATTGGATTGAATTTAGTACATTCTTCAGACAATTTATTTTATTCATAGTTTATATTTTTCAATTTTTGTCTCATTTTTATTTATTTCAATCATAAATTTTAATGCCTTCAGGGTAAGTTTATCTTTGAGACATTGTTTGCACCTATTTCAATGGAAGACTTAAGCCTAACCGTAAGCTTTGTCTCCTTGGAAAACTTTTTAAATCGAATAATAATATTTACCCTCACTTTTAGAATATTTCCTTCATTGGATTGGATATTGTACAAACATACAGTATTTTAACCAGACAAAAATATAAATATAGAAAAGATTGGATTGAAAGCCATCAAAAGCAATTTCAAACAAATTCCCAGTTTACAAATATTCAATATTTAAATTTCCTTAAGTACATTTTTACAAATCACGCTGGCACAAAACACAGATGCCAAAACACAATCCACCAATGAATAAGATATATCAGATCCTATTATATTAGATTCTTCTCATCTTTATTAAATTCCGTATCGCTAACCTAAACGAATTACCCCGTAGGTGTGAAATGAAATTACTTTGAATAAAATATTGTCCAGACAGATTCTGGATCCGGAATTGAGGTGTATTAACACGTAGCAATAAATATATCTTTATTATTAAGATCTAATCTTAACTCTCAGACAGCTTTTATTGATAAAAATAACCTGCACTGTCAAGATGTTTCAAATTACGTGTATTACTGAAATTATGTATGCCTTTATCGTTATTTATTGACGTAATTTGCTTCTGACGCATTTGGAAGGGAAATTTATAGCTGCGAAATACAATACTTAACACTAAAAATATTTCATCGTTGTTAGATCTTTTTATATTTGGTATAAAAAGGTGCATGTTTCTTTTTCTTTATATCGTCAGCATGTAAAATGGGATATAAATGTCTGTATTAGAAGAATAATTTACGCTGAATATGAGATATTTATCGTGAGGTTGAGCCAGTTGGTGTTATAAAAGGCGTTTTATTAAAGAAAATGAAATTTAATTTAAGTAAATCTAAAAATAGTTATTGAAAAATTGAATTTAAACTATTCCTCTGACAAACGTTTTAGCTGAAAATACTATTATATGAGCATCTAATTAGCAAGAGAGATCAGGTTCAAATCCGCTGGCAGCATTTGCTGTAGTTACTGCTTTCAGAAACAAGGAGACTTGGTGGTGATTGCTACTCCCCTATAAACGAGTCACGCTAAAAATTTGGATTCTTCTTCATTGGAGCAATAGCCCCATGTTGGGTGAAGGCTGTCTGCCTACTGGCCGATTTCGAGACTTTAGATATTTTCTTTTAAATGGGAAGGGTTGTGAGCTTTATGTACAACGCTTTACAGTCATAGTAGACATATCAGAAATAACTCAAGGTATATTTCATATTTAATCTGTAGTTGTTTCAACATGTGAATGCCGCATAAACATTCGCTAATTTCCTGAGTCTCATTATACATGATACCGAATATCTGCTATCAGATATGTGGGACAGGTTGTTCTCATTAGTTCAAAATACTAATTGCATGTAATATAACTAGCCACATTACTGATTGTCTGCTGTCAAATTTGATTGATGGGTTATTATATACTTGTCAAATTCGACAAGTATTACATACATAGAGGAATATTTGTTATTACATACATTCCTCTCTCCTGGGAAAGAAACGACAAAACTTTTCCCGTGAGAAAAAAGTGCTACACATAACTCCTGTACTTGAACTGAATTCAAGGAGATGACATTGACACACTCAATTGACGTCTATCCTCCTAAGATCCTCCAACAACTAAATGTTTTCATGAACCACATGCTAAAAATACAGCTATACGCTATTTCCGGAATGGTAAGAAATAATAATGACTAAGCCTTACATTTGAAAAACTTAGATTTAAATTATTGATATTAAATAAAATATATCCAATTCAATTACTGAGCAATATATGATACCATAAACATAAAGGCTTTATTAAAGATACTCAATATTTGAGAAGATTACTAAATTAAATTCGTAATAATCATTCATTTGAAAGACATGAACGAATCTTATTTAAATAGGAATCCCGGAATGAAGCTCTTTGATAAAATTGACATAATTATTCAGAAATTCTGCGGGTAGCAGTTAATGAAAGGATATTCTTGGATAAGAAAGTAGTACTTTTGTCGAATGGATGTAAATTAACTCTATACCATTTTACGAAAGAGAATCTAAACGATACTGTCAATTAAATAACTGATTTGTTAAGATAAATTAATTTACAGTACCGACTGTAAATTACACCATTAAATTTTGACATATTCCCATTAGTTATCTTTGCATAAAAATTCATTTTGAATGGTACCAACTGAATTAAACATTTAATAAGTAGTTAGTTTAGAATATACATAGTTTCATTTAATGATTAAATATTCTTTTTTATTTATGAAAATTATTTGCATAATTAAATGTTAAGAATTATTGAACTATTAAAAATAAAAATATATTATACCTTAAAAACTATAGTACTCATTAAATTCAAAAGTTTTTTTTCAAAGAGATGAACAAATTCTGAAATTACCTTTTGTTCAGATTTTCTAACAATGAAGAATTTAGTAAAATCAGTTAAGTAGAATTAAATTTTGTAATATACATATACGCTTTGATACCTTCAGGATATATGAATGATAAAATTTTCAGACATCAATAATGTTTACAGAAGAAAATCTAACTCATGTAACTTAAAAATTGATTGAATAAGAAAAATAACTTAAAAAAACCCCGTTCACAACTTTTTTTAACCTTATCTACATGTGCAACCATGCTTCCTCCTGAAAATTGACAAGAGTGCCTCCGCCCTGTGGCGTTCAGAATAAATGGCATGACAGCCTGAAAAAAAGTATATTTAGTGCACCCTGCGTGTAGCCGAGTTTCGGATTTTTGGATTAGAAGCGGAGTCTTTCCCGAATCTATAAATATGTCTTTAAATGTATTAAATATTGTATGCCGCTGATTGTATTGTGGCGTTTGTGATTGTGTAAATAAAGCTGTTAGTTCTCCAACCTGGGCATCGAATATATCAAACCCAACCACATCCAGTTACGATCTAGTTGCTCCAACTTGCACACATGAAAATACCACAGTGAATTTTTTACTGTATCAAAATACATCTGTGAACTTTCTTTATTAAAAGATTATCATACTTGAAAACTATTACAAAATTCCTACTAATAGTTTAATTTAACTAGTTTCAAAATAAATTTTATTATCAGAATTCTCAAACGCTTCAGAGTTTTGGCGGTAAAGACCTCATATTTGTTACCCCCTATTCTGCTATTTTACCAAAAGGCTATAAATAAACTCTTTTCTCAAACCAATATCAAAATAGCTTACCAACCTGTTCACTCATTTAAAACACTTCTGCCTTTCCCTCTGCAAAACGCAGATAGCACTTTTGAAGAAGAGCCAATTTTAACATCGTCCAATTTATACATATATATAATAGTGCTATTGAAACTTCTGAGAGGAGATTTTCAAAAGTCTAAAACCGATCTGTTTTAATATAGATGACTTAAAGGGGTGCGATTCCTTTCGTCAACAGCCCTGTTCCGCTGGCTTTGTGAAACACACTTAACATACAGCCTCAACTTGACAGGCTGGGGACATTCTATGGCAATGGGTCCCCCAAATTCACGAGAAGTAAATATTTATGAACTCTTTTTATTTTATTTTTACTTATTTCTTTCTTATCCACTCTATGCCTTTTTTGCCTTTGCATTTGTTGCATAATTTCCTCTTATTCTCGAAGCTTATGTAAAAATTCTCAAAAAGAAATATTTCTAGTATCTTCACTCTTGAGGAACGGTATTTTGCTTATCAAACTGTCAGAAGTTTCACTTTGCGCGTAATTCGTTGCTTGTCATGGTGTGGGGGAGTTTATTTTTCGGGAGACATGTCTTTTGTATAAGCGGAGAGGGTATGAGGGTACAGTTAGATAGTATCTTGTATTATTTATTAACAACTTTCGTATTGTAGAAGAGTTATCTTTTAAATGACATTTGGAAACATCAAAAGGAAGTTAAATTTATAGAAACAACAGCATCGAAGTCAAAAGAATTTTTAAAATGCTTTACAAGTTTTTGAAAGGATAATTTAGTTTTGATAAAATTTTACTTCTTTCAACATCGCGTTTTCTTTGAAACTTCAAGAACGGCTTTCCGTTGGGATGCAAAAGAAGAAAAGATATGCTTCATTTTGCCGTCAAGTAACGATATTGAAATTTGTTTCTGTAAAATAATTCGGAAATCAAATATTTATTGGAATTTGTGAAGAGCTTTAGTTCTCCTTTAATTCAATCATATTTTTTATCAATTACTTACTTATTTGAGATTATACTCATGTATTAAACAAATTACAAAAAACGGAATATACACGCATGCTAACGAAAATTCTAAATTCTAAATTTTCAGTAATACTGCTAAATTAAATTTAAAGAGATTGAAACGTAACATAAAAATTAGTTAAAATAAAAATATTTCTACTTCAGATAGAGTTTCTTGAATTGCCTGCAATTCACTTCACTTGCAGTCGTAACCCGTTACTTGGTGCACTTTCACGAAAAAGAAATTTAACACCAAATCACAACGGCCTCTATTCTGCAATTTTACCAAAACGCTAAAGACAAAAATCTTTTCTCAAACCAATAACATTACCGCTTACCAACGTCTTCTCTCATTTAAAACACTTCTGCCTTTCCCTCTGCAAAATGCAGATATCACTTTGACCAAGAGCCAATTTTAACAACATCCAATTTATACTTATATATACATATATATATATATATAATGGTGCTATTGAAACTTCTGCGATGAGATTTTCCAAAGTCTAAAAACGATCTGTTTTAATATAGACGACTTAAAGGGGTGCGATTCCTTTCGTCAACCTCCCTGTTTCCCGGTCTTTGTGAAACACACTTAACATACAGCCTCAACTTGACGGGTTGGGTGACATTCTATTCCAATGGGTCCCCCAAATCAGTGAGAAGTAAATATTTATGAACTCTGTTTACATTTTTATTTTATTTTTACTTATTTCTTTCTTATCCACTCTGTGCCATTTTGCCTTTGCATATGTTGCATAATTTCCTCTTACTCTCGAAGCTTATGTAAAAATTCCCCAAAAGAAATATTTCTAGTATCTTCATTCTTGGGGAATGGCATTTTGCTTATCAAAGTGTCAGAAGTTTCACTTTGCGCGTAAATCGTTGCTTGTCATGGTGTGGGGGAGTTTATTTTTCGGGAGACATGTCTTTTGTATAAGTGGAGAGGGTATGAGGGTACAGTTAGATAGTATCTTGTGTCTGTGGTGTTATTAACTAACAACTTTCGTATTGCCGAAGTGTTCTTTTAAATGACATTTTGGAAACTGGCGGTTAGTATTGAAACATAACAGGGAAGTTAAATTTATAGAAACAACAGCAACGAAGTCAAAAGAATTTTTAAAATGTGTTTCAAGTTTATGAAAGGATAATTTTATTTTGATAAAATTTGTTTGTTTCAATATTGCGTTTTACATAGAAAATTCAAGAAGCGCTTTCAGTTTGAATGTAAAAGATGAAAAGATACATTTAATTTTGCCGTCAAGTAAATATATTTTAATTTGTTTCTGTAAAATACTCCGAAATCAAATGTTTATTGGATTTTGTCAATAAGAGTTTTAGTTCTTCTTTAATTCAATCATGTTTTGTTATCGATTACTGTGTACTTAGTTTGAAATCATACGCATGTTTAAATGTACAACGTTTTAACAAATTTTAACAAAAAGGAATATGCATGCATGCAAACGAAAATGATAAATTCTAGAATTTCGATACTGCCCCTTTAGTACACAATTTAAAAAGATTGAAACGTAAAATTAGAATGAGTTAAAATAAAAATATTTCTATTTGAGATAGAATTTCTTGTATTGTTTGCAATTCATTTCACTGACAATTACAAACCCCTTTATTTGGCGCTCTTTGGCGAAAATCTTTTGACGCCAAATCACAACGGCTTCTATCCTGCGATTTTACCAAATGTCTGTAAACAAAACTCTTTTCTCAAACCAGTATCAATACAGCTTACCAACGCCATCTCTCATTTAAAATATTTCTGCCTTTCTCTCTGCAAAATGCAGACAGCACTTTTGAAGAGCCAATTTATATCTATATAAAATGGTGCTATTGAAACTTCAGTGACGAGATTTTCAAAAGTCTAAAAACGATCTGTTTTAATATAGACGACTTAAAGGGGTGTGATTCCTTTCATCAACCTGGCTGTTTCCCAGTCTTTGTGAAACACACTTAACATACCGCCTCGACTTGACAGGCTTGGGTGACATTCTATGCCAATGAGTCCCCTAAACCCGTGAGAAGTAAATATTTATGAACCCTTTTTTAAATTTTTATTTTATTTTTACTTATTTCTTTCTTATCCACTCTGTGCCTTTCTGCCTTTGCATTTGTTGCATAATTTCCTCTTACTCTCGCAGCTTATGCAAAAATTTACAAAAATAAATATTTCTAGTATCTTCATTCTTGGGAAACGGTATTTTGCTTATCAAACTGTCAGAAGTTTCACTTTGCGCGTAATTCGTTGCTTGTCATGGTGTGGGGGAGTTTATTTTTCGTGAGACATCTCTTTTGTAAAAGCAGAGAGGGTATGAGGTTGCACTTAGATAGTATCTTGTGTCTGCGGTGTTATTAATTGAATTGTAGAAGTGTAACGTAGTATTAACAACGTTTGCATTGTAGAAGTGTTATCTTTTAAATGACATTTTGAAACATCAGAAGGAAGTTAAATTTATAGAAACAATAGCAACGAAGTCAAAAGAATTTAAAAAATGTGTTTCAAGTTTTTGAAAGGATAATATTGATTTGATAAAATTTGTTTGTCTCAATATTGCGTTTTACTTTGAAACTTCAAGAATTGCTTTCAGTTCGGATGTAAAAGATGAAAAGATACGTTTAATTTTGTCCATCAAGTAAAGATATTTAAATTCGTTTCTGTAAAATATTTCGGAAATCAAATATTTATTGCAATTTGTCAAAATGAGTTTAGTTCTTCTTTAATTCAATTATGATTTTTACTGATTACTGCGTAGTTATGTTGTAATTATACACATGTTTCAATGTACAACGTTTTAACAAATGATAAAAAGAAGGAATATACATGCGTGCAAACGAAAGTGATAAATTCTAGATTTTTGATATGCCTTTTTATTGTAAAATTTACAGATATTAAGTAACATAAGAATGAGTTAAAATGAAAATATTTCTATTTGATATACGGGTTCAAAGGCAAAATAGGGGCCATTGGGATTTGACGAATTTTTATGGTGCCAAATGAACGATAGGGTTTTCTAGTACTGTTTATAATTCATTTTACTTACAATCACAACCCATTACTTGGCACTCTTTGACGAAAATATTTTTGACGCCAAATCCGAACGGTGTCTATACTACGATTTTTCCAAAAAGCTATAAACAAAACTGTTTTCTCAAACCAGCGTTTAAACAAATTATGAAAAAAGAATATACATGCATGCAAACGGTAAATGGTAAATTCTATATTTTAGATATTTCCCCTTCAGTATAAAATTTAAAGAGATTGAAACGTAACATGAGAAGGAGTTAAAATGAAAATATTTCTATTTGAAGTAGAGTTTCCTGTATTGTTTGCAATTCACTTCACTTACAGTCGCAACCCTTTACTTGGAGTACTTTGGAGAAAGAATTTTGCATGCCAAATCCCGACGGCCTCTATTTTAATATTTTGCCTGAAATGTATTAAAACTAACCGTTCAACATTTATTTATTAATCTTTCAATATGATTTCTCATTTTGTTGTGGTCCTAGACAAGAATAATTTAACCAAAATATGATCAAAATAATCTTATTTTAATTATTAATTCAATTCAATTAAATATTAATTTTAATTATTATTCAAATTATTGGAATTAAAACAATTCTGAAAGAATAAAATAATTCACATTCAAAAACGTCTCTCGGTAAAATTAAAGAAAAGAGGCCGTTAAGATTTGACATCAAAATTTTGCTGGTGAAAATCCGCCAAGCAATGGGACCCGATTCTAAGTGAAGTGAATTGCAAACAGTGGAAGAAAAACCTTATCTTTCAGTTAGCGCCACAAAGAATCGCCAAATTCCAAAGATGATTTTAAGATTTCGCCACACTGAGACTCCTGTTTTGCGATTTCGCCACATTGAATTAAAATCTTATATATGTCAGCATAAATCAATATTGTTAAACAAACAATGATTTACTTAACTAGAAAGATTCAAGAAAAATAAAAATAAATTGCAAAATGCATAAAACATAGGTACAAAATTTAGTTTAATAATTCGCTTCAAAACTTTTGAACAATCTCCAAAGCCATCATTTACGTTATAAAATTAAATTGACAGTTAGTTTATAATCTTTTATTTTTATACAAATTTGTTTTGAAATTTTTTTTATCAAATTCAAATGAGGATTTAAGATAAAATACATAGCAGATATTAAGTGAAATTAAAATGGCAATTTCTCAAAGATTCTCCTATGTTTCCTTATAAAACTAATTTACACTTCCCGAAATATCAAAGAATGTAAAGTTGTTTATTTAACAAATATATGCATTTTAATCATCGACAGACCTGCTTTTGACCAGCGTATGATTATCACTATTATATTTCAGGGAATTACAATATAAAAGGATATTATTTACACAAAACGCAAAATACGACCTCACAAAAGATGCTTTTTGAAATATTTATTATGTATTCATTATTTCAATAAAGAATGTAGACAGAAAACGCGGTAAATTTAGCTCTTGATGAATCAAAAATAAACAACTTGAATGAACTCAAAGCGATATTTTGAATTTAAATTTAAATCAAGTCGCCTTTCGAGTTGCCTTTAAGCGTCAAGTGAAAATTTCACTTTTCCTTTTGTATTTCCTAATTATATTAAGGAACATCTTATCTGACTTGGGTTAAATAAATGAAAGTATTTACGAGGATATCTTCGATGTAGGTACGAAACAAAAAATATAATAAATGGAATTTAGCATCTGCCAGAAATAAGAAAGCTCGTGTAATTGGCTGTTCGTCCTCTAATAATCAAGACATTTAAGAAAAAAAAGAACTTTTTTTTTTTTTGGTTTTCTAGAATCTTAAATAGATTAAAACACAAAGTTGTGTGCTTTAATTCCTTGCACTCTTTTTGTGTTTCCGCCATGTCAGAGAACAGAAATTAGGAACTTTTTTTAATTATTATTAAGAATGTAAATTTTTTTTTTTTTTTTTTTTTTTAGCATAGTGCATTGTTTCTTTAATGTAAAGATATGAAATTCTCTCACCGATGGAGATTATATAATAAATCCGATTTAGGTGAACAAAAAAAAAAAAAAAATTCATTTTAGGAATTAAAAAATTCTTTTTCATTTAAGCTATTTGGTAATCATTCAGGCAGAAAAAATAAAGTAATCTTAAATTTATTATTTTTAACAAGAGATTACGAACATAAAAAAAGGAATCAGACTAAAGACACCTTATTGCCTGAAAATTCTGTACTTTAATTATAAATAATAGCTGATATCATTGAATTGATCTAAAATAATATTTGTTTTTTAACTGTTTGTTGCAAATAATGTTTGCTTTTCTACTGTTGCCAACTGTTCGTAGCAAATAATGTTTGTTTTTCTACTGTTGCCAACTGTTCGTAGCAAATAATGTTTGTTTTTCTACTATTGCCAACTGTTCGTAGCAAATAATGCAGATTTTCCTCAATTGGGAAAAAAATGGTATTATTTTTTTCGAAATTGTAGTAAATTACGTTGATTTTCTTTAATTGGGGAAAACAATTGTGCTTTCTTTTTCGAAACTATAACGTCAAGCAATAGTGAATAAGGTAAATTAATTAATAACAAAATCAGACAAAATTCGATTAAGAGAAAAAATATTAATTTAAAAACTATTCTGGTGCAGTTCAAAGTGCTTTTGAAAGCTCCCCAAAAGGACTTCTTTTGTTGGACATTGATTGGCGTGTTTCACATTTGTTTGCCACGAACATCTCAACAATGGGCTATGAGGGGAAGATTGCCTTAAGGAAGGACTTTAAAGGATGGCTGATCCTCATTTGAATGTTACATAGGAGAAATCCCAGAAAATTCCCACTAATGAGCCTTGATGTCTATGAAATATTCTTGACACATATTTTCAAAATTCTTTTCCAGTCTCTTTTTGGTTGAAAACAATAACTATAATGGATATTTCCAAGAGATTTTAACCCGAGACCTTCTAATCTGCAGCTTTGTACATTAACGTTCTGTCATAATTTGGGCTGAATGGCCGAGTGTCTAGCGCTCTACTCTCTGTGCCCCAGGTTTTGTTTCGAGTCTCGATAGTGTCATTGATGCTTGTGGTAGTTCGGAATTCGCTTTAAGCCGTAGGTCCCGATCTCATATAACTATAGAGCGTTGCAGAGTCCAGTCAGATTTCTCACTCACATCATCATTCCCAAACTCTATAGGGACAACTCATCTCTAGTTATAGTGATGTAGTAGTAGTATTGTTCAGTTGGCGTTACAAAAAAGACGCCTAACCCCAACGGCCCCTATTTTGCGATTTGGTCACGCTGAATTTAATTCTTATATAAGTTAGCTTAAATCAATATTGTTAAGCAAACAATGTTTTACTTAACTAGTAAGATTCAAGAAAAATAAAAATAAATTACAAAATAAATAAAACATTGGTACAAAATTTGATATCAAATTCAAAATAATAATTTTTTGTAAAACTTTTTACTCAACCTCCAAAGCAACCATTTACTTTTAAATATAAAAAATTAAATCGACAGTTAGCTTAGAATATTTTATCTGATACAAATTTGCTTTGGAAATTTTTTCTTATCAAATTCAAATGAAGATTTATGATAAAATACATAGCAGACATTAACTGAAATAAATTGAAAATTTCTCAAAGATTCTCCCATGTTTCCTTTATAAAACTAATTTACACTTCCTGAAATATCAAAGAATTTAAAGTTGTTTATTTAACAAATATATGCATTTTAATCATCAACAGAGCTGCGTTTTTAACTGTAATCTTCACGTATGATTATCACCATTATCTTTCAACGAATTACAATATAATAAAAGGAAATTATTTACACAAAAATCAAAATACGACCTCACAAAAGACGCTTTTTGAAACACTTATTATTATGTATATATTATTTTAATAAAGAATATAGACAGAGACGCGGTAAATTAAGCTCCTGATGATTCAAAAATAAACAACTTGAAGGAACTCACGGCGATATTTTCAATTTAAATTTAAATCAAGTCGACTGTTCGAGTTGCCTTTAAGCGTCAAGTGAAAATTTCACTTTTCCTTTTGTATTTCCTAATTATATTAATGAACATCTTATCTGACTTGGGTTAAATAAATGAAAATATTTGCGAGGATATCTTCGTTGTAGGTATGAAAAAAACCACTTTTCCATATTAATAAATGGAATTTAGCATCTGCCAGAAATAAGAAAGCTCGTGTAATTGGCTGTTCGTCCTCTAATAATCAAGACAAAACGAACATTTTTTGTTTGTTCTCTAGAATCTTAAATAGATTAAAACACAGATTTGTGTGCTTAAATTCCTTGCACTCTTTTTGTATTCCTGCCTTGTTAGAGAACATAAATTAGGATTTTTTTTCTTATTATTAAGAGTGGAATTTTTTTTTTTTTGTATTTTTATTTTAAGCATAGTGTTTTGTTGATATTAATTGGTTATTGAATTCTCGCACCGATGAAGATTATATAATAAATCCGATTTTGGTTGATAAAAAAAAATTCATTTTAGGAATTAGAAAATTCTTTTTCATTTAAGCTATTTGGTGCTCATTAAGGGGACAAAAAAAGAAATAATCTTAAATTTATTATTTTTAACAAGAGATTATGAGTATAAAAAACCGAATCAGACTAAAGACAACTTATTGCTTGAAAATTCTGTATTTTAATTATAAATAATTGGTGATATTATTGAGTTGATCTAATATTATTCTGTGTTTTTAATCAGATTAAACTGTTGCCGAACAGTTTATACCTTCTGTAGCAAATGATGTTGATTTTCTTTAATTGGAAAAAATTGCACCTTTTCTTTTTGGAACTGCATCCGTCATCAATGGTGAATAAGGTAAATAAATTAATATCAAAATCAGACAAAATTTAATAAAGACATAATTTATAATTGGTGACATCGTTGAGTTGATCTAAAAAAATGTCTGTTTCTTTAAATCAGGTTCAATTGTTGGCGAATTGTATATTTTCTGTAGCAAATGATGTTGATTTTTTTTCCATAGGATAAAAAATAACTGTATTATTTTTTCTTAACTGGTTCTTTCATTAATGGTAATTATGGTAAATTAATTAACAACAAAATCAGACAAAATTCAATAAAGGCAAAAAATATCAATTCAATAAATTTCTGGTACTGTTCAAGGTTAGAAATTAGAGAATTAATACGGCGTATTTATTTCAATTCTGTAGCATATTAAATTTGATATGAGATTCAACAATATGATTCAATTATTCATGAAATGCAATTATTCCGTAGAAACAAATCTGGATATATAAATGTTTATCACAAATAAATAGCGTATTAAAATTAGAGAATTAATATATTTACAAAATACTTCTACTGATCTTGGAAACAATTCATTTCGCGATAGCATTTCCAGAATTTTTTCTCAATTTCTTGATTTTCCGGTTATCGTATCCCCTCTGTTTCACTGGGGAAAATCATCACATTCTATTCTACGATGAAATATCCAGCAATTTTTTTTTCTTGCGCGGGATATACTGTTCAAGAAAAGAGGAAAAAATACATCTCCAGGAAAAGTGTAAAATAAAAAATAAAACATAACAATAAAATAAAAGAAAGGGAAGAAATTCATGCAAATAAGATGTTTGATCCCAAGGACTTAGGAATGATTTTTTTTCCATTTTTTTTTCCTATTTTGTTTTTGTTTCGCTCTTATAAAGGGCGATACAGACACTTTTCCTGTTGTTATATCGATTTTGGAGTTGGAGGCTTTTAGGACCATAGGAAAGATGATATTCTTTTCTTCTCTATATATGAATTTTCGTGGATAGGCACTAACTATAGTTGCGACATATTGTTACATTTCAAGAAATATTTTTAGAATTTTTTTTTGAACATACATTGACTTTATTCAACTATTTAAAATTTGAATGTTGAATTCATCTAGTTTTTTAATGAATACAATGAATTATTTTTGTATAATACAATTTTGTTAAAACATATATATTCCAAAAAAATTCATAAAAAGTATTGGATTTATGAAAATATTAAATGTATGCAAAATACTTGTATAAGCCTGTTTTAGGCATGATTGAAAAATAGAATTAGACTGTAATTAATTTAATTATATTAAATTTACCGTAACCAATCTGTTACATAGAGTGTTGGACTTCTGATTTGGTTTGTCGCTGTAAGGTCAATTTTTGCACACTAGGGCTAATTAGGTTGGAACCTACAGCTTAAAGTAGTTTTCCAAACATCTAAAAAACATAAACGTGGCAGCCAGGATTTGAACCTGAAACATGTGGTATCAAAATCCAGAGCGCTCGTCACTTGGTCTTCAGATAACTTGGTGTTTTAAACAAAAAGTATTTTCATGTATATCATTGGTGGGTCTATTATTACAGTTCATCGACTGGAAATCAGGACAGTCACTTCTGATTGGACCTCGTATTCCACTTATGTATTGTGACACAGTCCACCGACTGGAGATGATGGCATTGACTTCCGGATGGACCTCGTGATCCATTTATTTATTATATAAAACAGTTTACCGACGGGAGATGGCGACATTGACATTTGGATGGACATCTGTTCCACTTATGTATGATATGATCTGTCTGTCGCCGGGATATCTGGACTATGAGTTCTGGTTGGACATGTATTATAACAGTCCACTGACGGAACATGACAACATTGGTTTCTGGATGGGCCTTGTGTTTCACTTATGATCAGCCTATCGACGGGAAATCAGGACAACAACTTTTGGATGGATATCGTGTTCCACTTATATATTATATAAAAGTGTTCACCAACCGACGAAAATGACTTCTAGATGGCCTTTATGTTACACTTACATATGATATGATCAGTACATCAACGGGAAATCAGGACAATGACTTCTGGTGGACTTCGTGCTCCACTTCTTCCAAGAAATATTTTAGTGATATTTATCAAGAATTTCGGTGTTTTATTGGCAAAAAAAATCGAAAACTTCCCATAGAGAGAACTAGTTTATCGTTGCAAATGCCTGATGCATGTTATTCCAATTTCCAATGAGTCTTCTCGTTAACGAAAACAGTGATTGCTACGATGCCCCTAGACGATTCAAACCTAAGCTCTTCTGTGAGCTAGCTGCCTACATTATCTCTAAGTCGGGTGGGGAAGTCTGTATCAATCAAACAAGGTGAAGCTAAACCGAAATTTACCATGTCTATGTCGGAGATTGCACGGATAATAAAAAAGTTCTCTCGTTGAAAGAGGGTGCGAGGTTTTAGATGCTAATCGTTACAGTATTCATTCCAAGTTGTGACATAATATGGTTGCAATATCTTTAGTAGCAAGATATCCGAGGAATCTATTATATATATATATATATATATATATATATATATATGCCAATCTAGTGCCAAAGTACTTCAGGCCAAATATTAGGTATTCCAAATTAGCATCCAAAAGCTATTAAATATATTTTATAAAGCAATAAATTTCAACAACAGATAACTACAGAAAAATAAAATGTTGTGGAAATAACTAAGATTAAGCATGCAGTGAAATTCAGTTATCTTTCAGATTAAATTCAGTGAAGGAATCTAATGGTACTTTTTCCTCAGGTTTATTTGCTTATCTATTCCATTTACAAAGCACATTGAATACGATATGAGGTTCAACACTGTGATTCAGATCTGCAAGGAAAACAATTATTTCACAGAACATAACGTGAAAAAAAATATTGCCCACAAAATAATGGCGTGGACTAAAAAACAAATATATATATATATATGAATTTCGAAACCATTCGTTTTGTAACAGTATTTTCAAACTTTTTCCTCACTCCTTCATTTTCCGGTTTCGTATCCAGTTTTTTCGGTAGAGAAAATCCGTGCATCCTATTCTAAAATGAAATATCCTTCAATTTTTTTATCCTGCACAGGAAACACAGTTAAGAAAAAGGAAAAAATATATATCCCTCAGAAAAAAAGAAAACCGTGTAAAAAAAAAGAATAGGAAGAAAAACCAGTAAACAAAAAAGGGGAGAAATTCATGCAAATAAGTTGTTTGATCCTATGGATTTTGGATGATTCTTTTCCATATTTTTTTCTTCTTATTTGTTCTGTTCCTGTACATCGTTTATAAAGGACGATATAAGAAAATATTTTTTTAGAGGGGTGTCTTTATTTTTTTTGGTTGGTTCGCCGCGTGAGGTTTTTTCTCTCTTGATTTTGGAGTTGGAGGTTTTAAAAACCATGCGGAAGATGACACTCTGTTCTTTCATTTATTTTGAATTTCCGTGACTTTGCAATCGCTGGAACTTGTGACATGTCGTTACTTTTGAAGAAATATTTTTTTGTGAAATGTTTTCCCAGAAATTGTATGGAATTCACCTTATTACTTTAAGTTCTGAGTGATGAGTTGAGCTAATGCAGTTTTTCAAAAGATATATCCAGCAATTTATTTTCATACAGTAAAAGTGGCGTAAAATATACACCGGAGCTTAAAACCATAGTATTATTTCTAAGTGAATATGAGGCATCTCAAAAGGCATAATGGAAACCAAACATTAAATTAATTTTGTGTATCTGAATCATTTATTTAATTTTCTGTATATTGCTGAATCATTAATTTTCTGTATATTACTGAATCATTAATTTTCTGTATATTACTGAATCATTAATTTTGTGTATAATACTGAATCATTCAATTAATTTTGCCTATATTATTTAATCGTTCAATTTTCTCCTATATTACTGAATCGTTCAATTTTTTTCTATATTACAGAATCGTTCAATTAATTTTGCCTATATTACTGAATCATTCAATTAATTTCGTGAATCTGAATAATTCAATTTTCATTCAATTCATTCAATTTTTCTGTATGTTACTGAATCATTAATTTTACCTTTATTACTGAATCATTAATTTTACCTTTATTACTGAATCATTAATTTTGCCTATATTACTCAATCGTTCAATTAATTTCGTGAATCTGAATAATTCAATTAATTTTCTGTATATTACTGAATCATTAATTTTGCCTTTATTACTGAATCATTAATTTTGCCTTTATTACTGCATCATTCAATTAATTTTGCCTATATTACTGAATCGTTCCATCAATTTTGCCTATATTACTGAATCGTCCAATTAATTTTGTGTTCCTGTACGTCGTTTATAAAGGACGATATAAAAAAATCTTTTTTTTGTGGTGTGTCTTTATTTATTTATTTTTTTTTTTTTGGTTGGTTCGCCGTGTGAGGTTTTTTTTCTCTCGTGATTTTGGAGTTGGAGGTTTTAAAAACCATGCGAAAGATAACACCCTGTTCTTTCATCTATTTTGGATTTCCAAGACTTTGCAATCGCTGGAACTTGTGTCATGTCGTTACTTTTGAAAAAAAAATTTTTTTTTTTGGAATGTTTTCCAGCAATTGTATTGAATTCACCTTATTACTGTAAGTTTTGAGTGATGAGTTGATCTAATGTAGTTTTTTCAAAATGGCAAATATATATATATATAACAATTTATTTCCATACAGTAAAAATGGTGTAAAGTATACGCAGCTTTACGACCATTGCATTATTTTAAAGTGAAAATAAAGCCACCTGGATGGCACAATAGAAATAGACCCTTTTCAAGAATAAAAGAAATTTATATGAATTATATGTATAGCTATACTTTCAGTTTTAATTAAAAAAATACTTTACTTAATTTAAGTTTAGCTGATCACGTTGATCACATATAGTCCTTTTTTTTGTAGAATTCTACTTTGTACATTTTTAAGACAAACTATACAATTTTTTTTTGTACTGAAATTTTAAAATATTATTTCGTTAAAATTTTTGATAAATTTCATTAAAATCCAATAAATAAAAGTTTCTTAATCACAGTTTTTGTTAATTTTTCCAAAATGTTTAAATATATTACTAAATTAATCAAATAATTTTGTGTTATATTACTGATACATCCAATTAATTTTGTTTATATTACTGAAACATTCAATTAATTATTTATATATTACTGATTCAATTAATTTTGTGTATATTTCTAAATCATTCAATTAATTTTGTATATATTACTGATTCAATTGATTTTGTGTACATTACTAAATCATTCAATTAATTGTGTGTACATTACTGAATCATTCAATTAATTTCGTGTACATTATTAAATCATCCAATTAATTTTTTGTACTTTACTAAACCATTCAATTAATTTTGTGTATATTACTGAAATATTCAATTAATTTTATGTGTATTACTGAATCATTCAATTATAATTCTTTAAAAAAAAGTTTATTAAATTTACAGAATATTTAATATTAGACAATTAAAACTCTTTTTATTTAATGAAGAAAATTATTAAAATGTATACTTAAAATTTGTGTTTATTTACAATGCCATTAGCCGATTATATTTCCTTTTCATTGCACATTGACTTTTTTAATTATCTTAAATATTTTGTATTTGCAAACAATTGCAAAATTAATATTTTAAAAATGATGCATTTTGAATTTAACTACATAAAATTAAATTAGCGTTTCATTTAAAGCGGGTCTGGTTATTAATGTTTACATTCAACAAATTTTAACTGCAGACGATAATATCATCCCTCATAAAAGAAACGTGTTCCAAATTCGAATAGCTGGAACAAAACTTTATTTGCAGACGATATTACCTTGAAAGCCATTTGCGAATTTTAAATAATGATAAATAAAGATAAATAGTTTGAAATTTATGAAAACATCAGAATTTGTTGTTGCAAAACAGTCATAATTTATTTCAACAAATGTCATAAAACCAAGACTAAACATTTATAGTTTTCTCTTTTCCACATAAGAGAATTCACCGAAATTATTTGGATAGAAAAATTAATTTTTCTTAGCAACAAACACAACTTTACTTTTAAGGCAAAACAGGCTTTAAACAAAAACAAAAAGCATTGTTTTGAAAACTACCATTCATTAACGACCTAGAAAGCAGTCTTATTTTTATTCCTTAAAAATTCTTAATTCTGGGATATTCATAGCTGGAATAAAGGCTGTGTAGACGCAAAATGTTTTTTTTTTCTCTGGAATTAAATCGTTAATTTTCCCTGTGTACTGTACCACGTAGAATTAATGATAGAAACAAGATTTCCATTTATAGAAAACTCGATTTCCATATTAATTGCATTTAAGATGAATAAAAAATGAGCATTTCTGTAATTAAGTTTGGCATCCATGCGCACAGATTTCATTTTTCTTGAAATTTTGTACAGCATAAACTTTGTAATAGAAAAAGAAAGACTATATTTCCTGTATTCCTGTTATTAACAGAAAAATTGCACATGATTTTCAGAACTAACGAAAAATTTCTATCTTTACATAAATATGTAATTTCATTACTTTTTTACAGTTTGCAAGATAAAAAATATATGCAATTATTTATTTGAAAAATTGTTTGAATTAACTAATGTTTATTAAATTATTTAGTAATATTTTTTCCAATATATTTTTTTTATTAAACTAGCACATATAATCTAGTTTATGTTTTTCTATTTATAATAAATTAAATTTGTCAAATAGTACGTTGGTTGAAATTATTGAAAAATAAAGCACAAATTAAATTTTAGTTAATAAAAAATTTCATAAAAATATAATTCGATTTATAATTTTCATAATTTATTAGTTTGCTATTGCTTGTTTTTAAGTTTGTTGATAATTCTAGGAATTTATAAATTTAATAAAAAGTATATAAATTATCTCACAAAAAAAAAACCTAAAAGAGTTTTAACAAATTGGTATTGTTAGGAAATTCCATGTAAATATGTAAATTATTTATTTTTCTTTAGTTGATAGTTTATAATTTTTTTTAATCTTAATGTATAATTTATCTGATTTATTAATAATTTTTTTCTGATTTATTATTCCTATTTATTATCTGCTATTATTCCTTAAATTATGTCAAATTTGCACTGTGCGGGAAAATAATGGAAAACTGTTGAACTTAGACAACTGGTATTCTTAAACAACTGGTGATCTTAGACAACTCGCAATCTGAGAAAACTAGTGTTTACACAACTGGTAATCTTAGAAAACTGGTGATCTTAGACAACTGGCAATCTTAGACAACGGGTATTTTTAAGCTACTGGTAATCTTAGAAAACTAGTGATCTTAAACAACTGGCAATCTTAGAAAATTGAGGATCTTAGACAATTGGTGAACTTAGACAACTGGTGATCTTAGACAACTGGCAATCTTAGAAAATTGAGGACCTTTGACAAATGGTGATCTTAGACAACTGGTGATCTTAGACAACTGATAATCATAGAAAACTGGTGATCTTAGACAACTGGTAATCTTAGAAAACTAGTGTTCTTAGAAAACTGGCAATCTTAGAAAACTGGTGATCTTAGACAACTGGCAATCTTAGAAAATTGAGGATCTTTGACAAATGGTGATCTTAGACAGCTGGTAATCATAGACAAGTAGCGATTTTAGACACTGGTGATCCGTTTGACAACGTTTCCTAGAATGACAATTTTATCCACAACCATTTTCGAAGCTTCGAGAAAAGAATGTCTCGAACAGAATAAATCTAGTTACTCGGAACATGCGAGCGAGGAAAATATCTCGAAATACAATTAAACTAACCTTACAAAGTCTTTGTAAGCTATGGTTGAGTCGTTGTTCTTGTGCTGAGCTTGATGCATTTATCTCTGAGCTCCGTTAGAAATGCATTTTTTTGCAAATCTTCGAAATTAATTTTTTTTTTGAGAATATAAATATTGTTTTATGTGTTCAATACAGCATTTAAATTAAATTTAAATAAAAATGAATTAAGAATATTTTTTATGAAACACATTGGATTTTTTAACAGAAAAAAAGATTGTTGTTTTTGATTGATTAGACGATTGCATCTTGTATGCATTTGAGACACTTATATATGCATGTAATTAATCTAAATTTAATGTAGAATGACACATAAAGTTTCCCTTTTCTAAATAAAGAACTTAGAAATAGTGTTTAACATACTTTTATTAAAATATTAAGTCTTGTCCATATAAATAACTCATATTGCACTATTATCAACGGAAACAATATTTTTAAATATATTAATGCTGTGATGGTAAAACTAAAATATTACTTCATAATATCTATTTTTTTTATTAAAATTATTTCAAGCTTACAATAAGTAACATTTAAAATTGATAAAAATATTCATAAGAGAAAAATACAGCAGCCTACATTTGAAAGATAAACCGATTAAATTTTATTGATTTTTTCAGTATCAAGTAAATTTTTCTTAATTTTCTATTTATTTCTAAATTTTGTTTACAAAAAAAAAAATTCGCTGGCAAAATATAAGTAAATTTAAATGCTTCTTAAATCAAAGACAAAAAAGTAATTTATGTTAGAATTCTCAGTTTAAAAAATATGCTGCTGCTTATTGAAGCAGTTCTCTCAAATAAAAGGAAATATACAGCAGCGAGCATGATAACGTATTTTAAATATCAACCGATTAAATTTTATGAATTTTTTTTCAGTATCAAATAAATTATTCTTAATTTAGTTTTTATTTCAAATTTTTGTTCACAAAAATATTAGCTGAGAAAGTATAAGTTAATTTAAATGCTTCTTAAATTAAAGATAAAAAAAAATTATTTTAGAGTTCATAATTAAAAAAAAAAATGCGATGAAGAAATTGAATGAAGTAGTTCTCACAAATAAAAGGAAAAATTTTTAATTTTGTGTATTTATTTCAAATTTTTTTATTAATCATATGCATTGAAGCTTAAAATAAATGCTACGAAAATTCGATATTTCATTCAGATAATTATCTTCTATTATAAAAAAATTTCAACGCAAATTAAAACTAAATTAAATAAAAATTAAAATTTTCAAGCTTTTTCCAGGAAATATCATCTGCAAATAAAGTTTTGTTTCAGCTATTCGAATTTGGAACACGTTTTTTTTTTAATGAGGAATCATATTATCGCCTGGAGTTTTTTTTTTTATAAAAAAAAATCATTTGAATGAAATTAAATTAGACTGATTTTGATAATATTTTTTGTTAATTTAAATTAATTTTAAGTTGCAAAAATATATAGAAGAAAATATATATATTAAAACAGAATAAATTCCAATTTTTCAACATATTTAATTTTTTTTTCTTGTGAAAATTCTATTTTTGTTTAATGAAGAAGGATTATATACATATAAAAATAAAAACTGAGAAATTCCTTTTAGAATTTACAGAAAAAAATATCTATTAGTAAATTTTAGTAAGATAACTACATTTTACGAAACCTTTGTTATTCCTAATCATGTTTGCATAAAATGAGTGCAATATACGTATACGCATTAAATGTAAGATTTTTATATTTGATTTTTATTGTGTATTTTTCATAGTTGATAATGCATAACTATAATAAAGATAATAAAACTTCTACAAATGCTTTCATTTATTTTATTTATAAACCAATAGTTTCTTAATGTATTCCACTAAACTATTTTACTGAGAAAGCAGCAAAATATAATCTTTTCTGATCTCAAAGAAAATCTAAATTCGATTGTTCGAAACACGTTATATTTTTTTTTCTACTTCTAAATCGTTTGCGTTCTTATAAACATAATAAACAATCTTAAAAACGTTACATTTAAGCAAAAACGATTTTTTTCTTGAATAATATATTTTCTTACATTATATATATAGATTTAAAAAAAAAGTTCAAAAAGAATGCTGGTATTTTTCTGAATAAACACAATTCAAAGGAAATTAAACTCCACATCAAAAGAATAAAGAGAACGTTAAAATATTAAGAAGATAAGAGTTTGAAGATATTTCATTTTATAAAATCAAATTCTTTTTTATTATTTTCCCTTTTTTTTCCTATTTATTGTTTTCCCCTATTTTTTTCCCTTTTTAAAAAAAAGAATTCATGCTTGGTTAAAAACATAACAATTCTTAAGACAAACTGAAAGAAAATGGGTAAAAACTAAAACTTATAAAAAAAAAAGCGAAAATACTTCTTCGATAAAGAACAGAATTTCAATAACAAATCTGATCTAAATGAAGCTTAAAGTTATCTTCTATTATTTTTTTTTATTCGAAAATATTCCAGCTTTAATATACCTCAAAGAACAACCAAGACGATCTAAGCATACGGTTCAATGGATAATACCATGGCCTACATTGTATGTAATTTCAAAAGTCAACTAAAGTTACTTCCTTTAAGCTACAGAAAATGCCATTAAACTAAATAAATATACCAGAAAAGATAACTAGAATTATGATGAAAAGATTCCATTTCCAGATTTTTAATGGTTCAGGCTTTTTGAAGTAGTGTCGCTTTAATGAACGCAATTGAAAAGGTTTGGATCTGAAGGCAGTGAGAAGAATATTGAAAAGGTAAAGTAAATGTATCTTTTTAAAAAGGAAACCATAATTAATTTCTTAATTAAATCTGGATTGCTGGGCATAAGTTAGCATTATTACCAAAGAGGATATTTCAATGGCCTCCCAAAAGATTTATAATTATTCAACTGTGGAGCTTTGAAAGCAATAAGTTTCGCAGAATTTTAACTCTTATTATTATGATATGCATATTATTATGTTAAAAATAATGTTATAGACTAAAATAAAACAATTCTTTAAGGTTATTTAAAAATTGGATTTGGTAATATAATATAAATATGTTTCTCTAATTAAAGTAAATGTATTATTAATAAATTTTGATATACATACATGCTATATGTTTGTTGAAGAATGGTATAAGTTTTACTTAAAGGTATTTAAAATTTTGTGACGGTTCAGTGTAGAGTAAAAGGATAGTTAGGAAACTGCTTTTATTTTGCACTAGTTATATCTAGAGTTATAATAAAAATTATGTTGAATTCAATGAAAAAAAATTATTTTGTCATAGAATGATTTTAAAAATTTGTTTTGTCATATAATGATTTTAAAAAACTTGTTTTGTCAGAGAATGATTTTAAAATTGTTTTGTTATAGAATGATTATTAAAAAAAATTTTTTTTTTTCATAGAATGATTTAAAAAGTCTGGTTTTTTCATAGAAGGATTTAAAAAAAAATTGTTTTGTCATAGAATGATTTCTAAAAATTTCTTTTGTCATAGAATGATTTTGGAAAAATGTTTTAAGTTTAAAAAAAAAAAAAAAAAAAAAAAAAAAAAGAAACCCAGGAGGAAAATTTTACAGTATTGAAATGAAATATTTAATAAAAATATAATACGTTGTCATTATTTTTTTCAAATATTTGATTTGAGTTCATTCGCTACTGGTATGACAAATGTACGGCAGGTTTAACACTACTTAAGGCACACTACAATACATTTTTTTTGTTTTTAAATGTTGGGCATATTCACTTGAGATCATTCACTATTGGAATGATATATTTGTAGCAGATTATATATTACCAAAGGTGTACTATACTTATAATACAACATTGTTTTTTCAGTGGAATGAATACTTTGTCATCATTCGCTACTGGAGAGACACACATACAGTATTTTCAGAATTAACTCACTACAATGATGCAAATGTTCTCGCACTGCCTTCTTGGCATTGTTTGTTTGCTTTGAGCGATGATGCACTATTTTTAAACATATTTGTGTCTGTCAATTGTCTACACCCGTCGCCTGTCTGTCTATCATTTGTCTTGTCGATTGTCTATGCATTTTCAATTCATCAGATTCAATTTTAGATACTAGTAACCTACTCTTTTTGGAAATATCAATTTTGTTCTGAATAGTTGTAAAATACTGTAGATATAGTCAAGTGGAGTTTGTTTACCCGTCACATCATATGTTTTCAAAATAAGAAATTCTAACTGGACAAATAAAGAATTATGGTGGACAGCTGACTGCTCCATCTCAAATAATACTTTTTTCTCGAAAAGTTCTGATACTAATGAAAAAGCGATCTGACTGAAATATCATGGTGTAATCATTGTCTGCCCCTTGAAAAAGTTTGAATTACCCTTTTTTTTCGTAATTTTGCAAAAATGTATAACACACACACACAAAATACAAAAAGTGAAAACGCGAAAAATGAAAAGACTCCATCAATGTACTGCATTATGTGCATATTTAATCAAAAGTGTCACATTATTTCGTATGACATACTATTGTTTGCTGTATTCCTGCATATATTTAATCAATAATGCCACATTACTGACTATTACTTTTTGTAGCATTCTGCATAAGCGATAATCAATCAAACAATATAATAAATCAATGTTATATAGTCAATTTATTATTTTTATTCAATTTATTATTTTTTATTACTGCTCTGCACATTAATGCATAAAATTTTAAATTTAGCATTAATTTCAAATTTTAAAATATCTACTGGACATTCGAATAACAGAATTTTTTCATAATAATAAATAAGAACGAGTTTCAATTTACTTTTTTCTTCAATTTATCTACATTTACATTGATTTTCAAATGTTTTGATAGCTTTATTCTTCTTATTTAATTTTAAAAAAAATAATAAACTCAGCACTTTTAAAAAAATTTATTTTTTAACAATGAATCAAAAAGATCTTAAATTCTGAAGAGGTTTTAATGTTTTGTTTATTTATGAAAAAGAAGGAAATAAAAAATGAAGTTGCATAAAATATGCAAAAAAAGTTGAAGTTTAAAATGCATGCATCATTTTTACTGCGGATATTTAATGCTTTTTTTTTATGTCTTTAATCCAATCGAATTGTTTTCCAACTTTAATGCCTTTCAACCTAAGAATGTATTTGAATAAGAACGTTCAATAAACGTTTTCGTTACTTTTTACTGCCGTTTCATTTCCAGCTTAGCAAATGTGCTTGCTGTCTCATATTATTCCATAAAATTGTCAAGTTCTTGATGGCAAAATGAATGTAAAAGATATCAAAATTAAAACTTTTCTTTCTTTTTTTACTTGTTTTATGGCCATCCGAAGTGCTTCAAAGCATCTGCGAAAGATAAAATGGAAAAAATTGTATTTAAGCAGAATTGTGGTTGCCATTCCCATTGGAGAAAAGTGAATTTATTACTGACAAGAGAATACGTTTCTCGGAATTGTTATAAAAATAGAATTCTGCAATGTGATTTGTATGTAGAATACCAAAATTTAATAAATAATATCTGTATCTTTGGGAAAGGATTCCATTAAATTAATATAATCCATAGCATAATTTTATCCCTCCTTTTTTTTGTGTACCTGTGTCCAAAAGTTAAGGAGTATAATTTTGCTATTTAATATTTCTCGTTTGATGCAGAAATAAATATTATAAAGTTGAAAATTAAAATGAATGTCTTGTGTAGAGATTTCAGAATAAATATATTTGTTATAATTTAGATGTTATTTGCTTCATAATTTGTATGCATTGTTAAAACATCTTAAGGAATAATTAATAGCTATCCATTTTTAGGTAATTAAGAAAAAGGCATTTATTATATATTTTACTTAATATGTCATAAAATTACTCGTTATTTCTAAACTGGTGAATGACAACAGATATACAAACAAAATAAATATAAGCAATAAATTAATTATGACATTGTTTGTAAATATGCATTAATAAATGGATTTACAAAATTTTAAAGCAAAGAAAAGTATTCGATGCAAACATTCCATCGTGTTTTTTGTCACAAAACGAAACTACACTCACTTTTTTGATGATTAGTGGTTTTTCGTGTAGAATTTAAATTGTAAATTTTATTACAAATAGTATTGGTCATTGTTAATTGGTTTATTTTGCAATTGTTGTATAACTAATTCTCATTTTTTTAATTGTATTTATTAAGAACTATCTGAATACTCTACTGGATATTCGAATGTCAAAAACTTTCAATAATAACAAAAAAACGTGTTTCAATTTATTATTTTCTTTCTTCAATTTGTCTAAGATATACATTGATATTTAATTGTTTTCAGAGATTTATTTTTCACATTGAAATAAAAAAAAACTCTTAAGAAACCTTTCACTATTAAAAAAGATATTTTTTAACAATGGATCGAATAGATTTTAAATTCTGAAGATCTCTCCGATTCATTTTAATGTTTTGTATTTTTACAGAAAAATAAAATAAAAAAGGAAGTTAAATAAAACATGCAAAAAAAGTTTATAATGCTTGCGTCATTTTTACTGCGGATATTTAATGTTTTTTTTAATATCTTTAATCCAATCGAATTGTTTCCAGCTTTAATGCCTTTCGACCAAAGAATGTATTCGAATAAGAACGTTCAATAAACGTTTTCGTTACTTTTTTACTGTCGTTTCATTTCCAGCTTAGCAAATGTGCTGTCTCATATTATTCCATAAAATCGTCAAGTTCTTGTTGGACAAATGGATGTAAAAGATATTAAAATTAAATCTTTTCTTTCTGTTTTTACTTGTTTTATGGCCATCCGAAGTGCTTCGAAGATTCTGCGAAAGATAAAAGGCGAAAAATTGTATTTAAGTAGAATTGTGGTTGCCATTCCCACTGGAGAAAAGTGAATTTATTACTGACAAGAGAATACGCTTCTCGGAATTTTTATAAAAAGGAATTCTGCAATGTGATTTGGAAGTGGAATAAACCAAAATTTAATAAATAATATCTATATCTTTGGGAAAATAAACCATTAAATTAACATAATCCAAAACATAATTTTATCATCTTTTTTTTTTCGTAAGCCTGTGTCTAAAGGGAAGGAGAATAATTTTGCCATTAATAGTTGTCGTTTGGCGCATAAATAAATAGTATAACGCTGAAAATTAAAATGAATATCTTGTGTAGAGATTTCTGAATAAATATATTTGTTATAATTTAGATGATATTTGCTTAACAGTTTGTATGCGTTGTTAAAACACCTTTAGGAATAATTAATTATTAATAATTATACATTTTAGGTAATTAAAAGAAAGGTGTTTATTATATAACTTACTAAATATGTCATAAAATACTCTTTATTTTTAAACTGGTGAATGGCAACAGATATGTAAAAGAAATAAATATAGCAATACATTAATCAGACCTATGTTTGTAAATATGAATTAATAAATATATTTACAAAATTTTAAAGCAAATGAATGTATTCGATGCAAACATTCCATTATTTGTTTTTTGTCATAAAAAGAAACTACACTCTTTATTTTGATGATTACTGGTTTTTCATCTAGAATTTGAATTGTAAATTTTAATTCAAATAATATTTGTGATTGTTTATTGGTATATTTTGTTATTGTCCTATAACTAATTCTCATTTTTTAAAAATACACTTATTACGAAATTTTTTAATACACTATTGGACAACCGAATACCAGAAATTTTTAAAATCCATAAACAACAACGAGTTTCAAAATTTTTTTTTTTTCAATTTATCTAAAATTTACATTGATATTAAAATGTTTTCATAGATTTATTTTTCCCATTTAATTTTAAAAACATTAAAAAAACCCCATCATTTCTGAAAAAAATATTTTTTAACAATGGATCAAATAGATATTAAATTCTGAAAAGCTTTTTCAATTCATTTTAGTGTTTTTTTTATAAAGAAAAATAAAATATAAAATAAAATTAAATAAAATATGCAAAAAAAGTTGAAGTTTATAATGCATGCGCCCTTTTTACTGCGGATATTTAATGTTTTATTTTGTATATCTTTAATCCAATCGAATTGTTTTTCAGCTTTAATGCCTTTCGACCTAAGAATGTATTTGAATAAGAACGTTCAATAAACGTTTTCGTTACTTTTTACTGCCGTTTCATTTCCAGCTTGGCGAATGTGCTGTCTCATATTATTCCATAAAATTGTCAAGTTCTTGATGGCAAAAGGGATGTAAAAGATATTAAAATTAAACCTTTTTCCTTTTTTGTACTTGTTTCATGGCCATCCGAAGTGCTTCAAAGCTTCTGCGGAAGATAAAAGGGGAAAAATTGTATTTAAGCAGAATTGTGGTTGCCATTCCCGCTGGAGCAAAGTGAATTTATTACTGACAGGAGAATACGTTTCTGGGAATTTTTATAAAAAGGAACTCAGCAATGTGATTTGGATGTGGAATAGCAAATTTTAATAAATAATATTTGTACTTTTAGGAAAGTAATCCATTAAATTAATATAATCCTAAGCATAATTTTATCTCCTCTCTGTTTTGTGAATCTGTGTCCAAAGTTAAGGAGAATAATTTTGCCATTTAATATTTTTCGTTTGGTGCATAAATAAATATGATAACGCTGAAAATTAAAATGAATATCTTTATGCAGTGGAGATTTCAAAATAAATATGTTTGTTATAATTTAGATGTTATTTGCATAACAATTTGTATGGGTTGTTAAAACACCTTTAGGAAGAATTAATAACTAATAATTATCCATTTTTAGGCAATTAAAAGAAAGGTACCTATTATTTAACTTATTGAACATAGTGTCATATAAATACCTTTATTTTTAAGCTAGTGAATGGTAACAGATATACAAACAAAGTAAAAATAAACGAATAAAATTAATCAATACAATGCTTGTAAATATGAATTAACGGATTTACAAAATTTTAAAGCAAATGAAAGTAATCGATATATATATTCCATTACTTATTTGTCATAAAAAAGGAACTACTCTCACTATTTTGATCTTTAAAGGTTTCTCATCTTGATTTTGAATTGTAAATTTTATTACAAATAATATTTTTCATTGTTTATTTTGTTATTGTTGTGTAACAAATTCTCATTATTTACTTTGTAGTTATAAAGAACTGTTTGAAAAAGCCTTTTTCCAGATTGTATACAAGATACCTTTAAAAAGTTAACCAGACATTAAAAATTCTGAATGGCAACAGTGATTAAATCTCATTTGTAGTAGAAAGCATATCTTTTGTTCCCACAATACACGCACAATCATCAACTCAATATGGTTGCCTTTTGTTGGTCAATATTATTAAATATCGCCAAATATCTCTTTCTTTATACAGATAAAAAGGCATAATTATTATAGAATCTTCTAGTTTCTGTAGGTAGTGACTGACATACTCCTCCAAGGCATTCCCATTTTCGCCCTCAACTGTTAGCAAGAGTGTATTATACCACATATTGCATATTCAAGAATTCTGAAATTCTTACTTAAACCTGAAGCAATACTTCAAAAGCAAGAATTAGGACCAAATTGTGTTAACAGTTTCAAATGAAGAAGAACGATTATAAAAGCAAAAAAAGAGAAAAAAAGGATATGTTCATTCAGGAAATCTCCTTTAGTAGTACGTTGCAGTCAGTAGTTTAATATGAAATACAGGATAATAGTACGCATATATAGGATAATTACTTCTAAAAATCTTTCAGAAAAGGATTGTATCCTGTTTTCGTTGGCAGATTCGTTTATTATTCATGATGTATGTGTATGTGTATGTGTTTTGGGATTTCCTCGAAAAAAAGTGCAAAAAGAAAAACCCCTGGATGATTTGGTATATTAATTTGCTCCAATTAAAGCTTTGGATCCCAGATATTTAAGTTGTTATTTTTTAATGGGAGACAGTTTGAATTGGAGGTTATGTTCCTTTAGCAGAAGCAGATACTTAGAAGATCCAGCATTATCGACGACGTAATTCACAATGGTTTTAATAATTGCACCCACGTTTTAAAGCACATTTTGTAATGAACCTACCCTCTCCTGTCTCTGAAATTTGAACTCTCTCTCAGTTATAAATAAACCTAATGGAAGGACCTTCCAGCCTACATATTTATCGTGTATATTTACGGTATAAGCCATATCTAGATTTAATTCCTTTAGCCGTAAACGAGTGTGTTTCAGGTTAAACTCAATCCCCCCTCCCCCTTATTATCTTCCTTTGTAAGCAATCATTCTATCGTCTCTAAAAAACACCTTATTATTTTGATACGAGATTAAAACTCAACACCAGACCGAGCGGTAATTCTCCTACTCCAAAAGCTGACAAACGAGATCTCAAGTATTTCAATCACTATCCAAATCATAACATACCTGTTTGCTGTGCAGCGCTGAAAATTACCATGTGCTATCGTAGATACAAGAGATTTGAATTCAGATTTGACTTTCAAATTTCAAACCTATCTTCCAAAATTCTGAAACGCCATGCTTTATTCACCAAGGCCCAGATCCTTGAACACCCTAAATTACGAAATTGTAACTAATCCAATCACCGCAGCACTTATAACTCATTGGCTAATCCTTTTCTCTCCGATAGATTCACTTTAATTTTCTCTCCTGTGTCTGGCAACATAGATTTAATTTATCGATGGGTAGAAGGTCGATGAAGAATTTAATTCCATGTCGATGGAATTTCGTCGTTTCTGGTACTTCTTCCTGAAGAAGCACCGAGATCAACGATTCGGGTTCGATCTTTGGGAACTTAAGCTGTACGTGCGCTGAATGGAGCAATCCCGGTGAGTAGTTTATCTCTGGCAGGAAGAAGTGTTTTATATCTTGGAAATCTGTGACTGGTGGAAAGTTTATTCTTTTATTTTTATACTATTGGACAAAAAAGGATTGAAGTGTTAGAATGCTGAAGGAAAAGTATACTATAGAACAATCAGCAATCCAGAAATTAAAGTTGTTTAATTAAGTTGACGGATTTGATTTTATGATTCTCATTTGAAGGTTTTTTTGATTAAATTTAGACTTGCAACTAACATCATTATCATTTAAGTAAAGCAGATATAGATAGCTTAAACTTTAAAATGTTTTATCAAATTATGATGAAAGTTCTTTCCGTTTTTCCAATTGAAATAAAACCAAAAAACGCCAGGAATATTTTCATTTAACTATCAAAATAGTTACCATTCTGTTGAATGACTTTTTCTCATCTTTCTTCACATAATCTTTACCATTCTTGTTTTTTATATAAAATTCCTTTGTTTTTGCTTTGAATAAGAATAAGGTTTTATTTCAACCTCTTCTGTTGAAATCAGCCTAAATTCCACAAAATTGATCCTGTAAGCTTCTGAAAAGAGGGTAATATGGTGGAGCAAGGTCAATATCTCAGCAATATTCTTCTTGTAGTTTGTTAACCACTTTATTTCAGCTTAGTTTTTAGAGAGGTCTTATCGAAGAATCACTTCTTTTTCTGTTTATCAACGAATGCTTCTTTTTCTGTCAAAGATGCTTTATAAGCGTTTTAATTACTGTCAATCCTTTTTATATCCCACCCTACACTCAAAAGTATGCTGTTTTGATTAGAACCATTTCGAGACTGTTGGATAGATCTTGAATCGGCCTATGCCAATGTCTCTTGCACTTACGATTTTTATAGCACACTGATCTATTAGATAGCTAAAAGTTAAATAGGTGGTTTAGTGTCTTATAATTAACCATAAAAAAACCAGAAACATCAGCATTTTCAGATATACCTTCATGTTTCCTTCTATACAAAGTAAAACTAAAAACAAAGGAAATAATGAAAGACCAACATCAAAGCAAATAGACCAAAGATAAAAGAAATAAAGAAACAAAAGCAATGATTTTGCATCAACCAATTTTCTTTGCAGTATCAAATAGTGAGGTTTATTTATGTAAGATAAATTTGTTGTCACGCAAGAAATTGGCATACATTTATTACTTGACATTTCATACTGGACATTAGTTTATTATTTGAGTGAACTGCGAGTGATTCATAAAGCTTTTTATGAATAGAGATTAATTCAATACACAGAACCACAGCTGATGTAAATCTCCGGTGTTTATACCGGGGTAGGACACGAAACATCTCTAAGCCGGACAATGGAATGCCTCTTCGGGAATGATGCCCATTCCGGGGTGTATACTGTGTAATTAACATATATGTCTTTCTATTGGCGAATGACAGACTATTCTCAGTTCAACATGTAAGTAACTGCATAAACGTTGGAGACAGAGCCGGCATTTCCATTCTGAAAGTCTTTCAGTTAATTCCGAGATGCACATCCAATGGATTCCTTAATATGTCGGTATTAGTGACAACGAATTTGAGGATTCTTTAGCAGAAGCTGCTTCTTCAAAGACTTTTCATATGTTTCCGATATGTTTCGCACTTATAGTTAAGTGTTCACCGAGTTTGGGGAGACAATTAATGATCTTTGGATTATCCCTATAACACACGACTGTTACTTGAAAGATTTCCCTGGTGGTGCCCTACTTTTTGGGGACCATAGAAGCCAACAAACGGGCTTATCACACTTGAGGAGTTTCACCTATGAACAAGGGCAGGGATTTTTGGGACTTGCATCAAGTGTAGGACTGCTCAAATATTGCCTCCTCGTATTTTAAACTCTCTTGATTTTACATTGGACGAGGGGTTAACTAATTCCATTCTTGGACTTTTGGGAAATTGGCTTATAGATTTTACCTAATAGCTAAGCCATATCGGCGATCAGAAACAATGTAACAATGATGCCAGATCAAAATATTTCCGTATTAAAAAAAACACAACTTTTTAATTTGAATAATTATTTTAATTGTATCACATTCAAGTTTGCTTTAAAATTAAATAAATGGATTTATTACTTTATTAGTTAATAGGCTTTGTTACGTAATCGACTTAATCATTTTAAATTATTCAATTTATGATATACCTACCAAATTATCATTATTATTAATATATTTATTAACATTAATATTCATTATTTTGTTAAAGTAATGTCTCCTTTTTGTCCTTGCGGCACAAAGACATGGGGCACCAAAAGGGAAAAGTTTAACTTTATTCCAACCATTTATACCCCCGGGCACTGGATACCCATTTTATCAGTCTTTTACTAAATGTATGGTCTGTAGTGGGACTATAGTAACTTAGACTAACACGTGGTTTCATTATTTTAATATATATTATACACAAGAATCCTTTCAACCAATTTAATTACTTAAAATGTTAATCGTCAGTCTCCTTTGTAAGGCGTAACATGACGTGTAAGCGCTAAAATACAAAATGTCAAAGATAAAGGGAATAAAGATAAACAATAATATAAAAGAGATTTTTTTAAAGTCAATTCCTACTTTTTTTTCACTGTATTGCAGAATGTCCTTCATAAATAATTTTCATTCATTTTTTTAAGTTTATCTGGCGCCATCCATTGATAGATATATGCAACTGAAATCTAAAAAAAACTGAAATTAATTAATTAAATTTAATGAATGAATTAATATTTGGAAAAAGTGTATTAACATCAAGTGTCATCCTCTACAAGTTACAAAAAATGTATTTGAACTTGAGTGGATGTATAAAAAGTATTTTATAAACGATTGAAAATTTGAACAAGATATATATAGGTAGAGTGTGATCTAATTGAAGGAATTGAATAAGGATAAAAAATTGGGGTTTTTTTTCAGTATCAATGACATACATTAATCACTTGGTATTTTATATCGAAAATTGTTTTAACAAGTAAAAAATTTGTGATATATATTTAATCGTAGTTATAGAGACACAGTACTGGCAAGTACTGGCAGTGCTGACACAGTACTGGCAGTACTGACACAGTACTGGCATTATATATGGCAACGTTTTATGCAGCTTTCAAGAAATTTATATCATTACACAATTTTATGTGGGGGATTCGCTATTAAAATATAGGTGATTATAATTAAAATCCCCCTTTCAAAAGGTTTTAAAAAAGAATCACTCGTCACAATGAGTTCAAATTTGAACTGAAGATACTTGAAGAAAGGGGAAACTGTATGGCGTCAAAAAAAGTTATAAAAAAAGTTCCACCGATTGTTTCCATCCAATTTGGTATGATCGTGCCGTGGTGGATGGGCTTTCCACGAACAGTGTCATAACTGTTGAATGACTTGGAAGTCATTTTTTTCGTCAAAAACCGAAGCAATCAAGTACATTGAACACTACAGTTGGTTTAATGTGCAACCCATGCCAAATACCTTGTAATTTCGATTCAAAATATCATTGGCAACCGAATTCACTTTCTTCATACTGCTTACAGCGTCATCTGTTAATATACTTTGGAACTCTTTTTGATGCTGTACCGTTGCCCTTTTCGTCAAGTATCTTCAGTTCAAATTTGAACTTACTGTGTCGAGTGGTTCTTTTTTTACATCATTTTGAAAGTGGGACTTTAATTATAATCATCCTGTATAATTAAAAAATAATTTTTAGATACTTTTTCTAATACACTCATCTACTCTCATATATTGTCTAAATCACTAAGTCATTTAATAATAAACTTTTTAAATATATTATTTAATTAATTAAATTTGGTGTTGTAATAGATTTTATTTTTAAATAACAGTTCCAAAAATTAAAGAAACATTTTTAGTGAAAGTTAAATTTCGTGGTCTTTGAGTTCACTTTAAGCCCAGCAGATTTATACACATTAGCCAAAACATTTATTGTTCTTTATTTTTTAAGTTCTCTACAGAGAATTCGAAGCTATTTTCTAGATACCTTCCAACTTTATTTTTACATCTTTTATTTGAAGAAAAGATAAAAAAAACCCCAAAAAAACAACCAACGTCCCCTTCGAATTGACACAAGCAGTTCTCCTTTGGATTCTTTTGTATCACTTTTATCTACTTTTCTTTGCACAAAAACTGTTTTCCATTTACTCTACGAAAATTGTTCGAAATGAAGATTGACGATAACTTTTTTATTTCGAATATATTTCTTATTTTCCCCTTTAAAAAAAAAATCTTTTGTTATTATTATTATTATTTTTTTATCTTTTGGTGATAAAAAAATAATATCAAAAGATTTTTTTATTTTTTTATTTATTAATTCGTCTGCTTTTTCTGTCGTGCTTTGGAAGTGGAAGTCGATGTCGAAGTAGTATTTGTAGAAATAGAAGTTTTCTTCTGATTTCAACTTTCTAAATCGATGATTGGATGACGAGCCATACGAGAGAGGAGTAGGAGAAAGGGGGAGATGCAATGCCATGTAAGGGAGGAAGGGGAGAGGAGGTTAGATTGAACTCCATTTGGAGAGAACTATTTATTTACCGTTCGAAGTACCAAACGATATATATTCGAAAGGGATTGTTTGGCTTGTTGAGGGAATAGTGTGTATGTGTGTGTGTGTGCCTTGCAGGAGGTTTTGTGTACTTGCTCCAATACCCCTGGTGAATAAAGAGTTCGGGTACATATGTATTTGTTTAAGGAGAGTCAATACTCCAGTGTACATATAGAATGGGTAAATTTTTTATTTATTGTAATGGAACGAATTGGATTGTTGTTTCTGATGGAAGAGATTTGTATGCGAGTTCGGAACATATTGTTGCCCTCAGAATGTAATTAAGTTCCCATTTGGTTCGTGCTTATGGTTTCGGTAATTATCTTTTGACTGCTGGTGTATAATATTTGATGGCTTGCTTATTTGTGTGTTTGGAGAATGATCCATCTTTTCCATGCTTGGTGAGAAATGTACTATTAGTAAATAGTTTGCTCTTAACCGAGGAATAAATAGAATGAAACATTTGATGCGGATAATAACCAAACATTTGATGTTGTTCGTTATTAGGGGTAATTATTGTTGTTTGTATTTAGGGACAAACTCGGTTGATTTTGTAACCAGTATTTGACTAATTTAGTTTCTTTCGCATGGTTAAATATTAGTATCATTTTGCATGGGATATCAAAAAAACTTGGTGATGTAGTGCACCAATAGTGTATCTGCTTTGTAGATATAGAAGGAATCAAATGATAATTTATTAAATTATTTTTAAAGATTAAATAAATGTATGAACATTTGAAGATATATAGCTTTTTAAAATTTTATTTCAAATGTAAATATTCCACATAACATGTTTTGTGATTTTAAAACGTATAACCTAAAAATGATTGCCAAAAGATATAAATTATATTTATTTATATCTTTTGGAAATATTTTTACAAGTACTACAGACAAGTATCCTTCAACTTTCTTGTAGAACAGTGGTGGGTCTCACGTGTCATTTATATATCCCAAGTAAGTCCCACGGACTGGTGATGAGGGGAGTCCTGGATAAACTTTACTGTTAACTACATTGCATATGCGTGTTGTATGGAAGTCAAACTGGGAAGACTCTCACCAAACTGCCTGACTATCGATGCGAGACAGTTTTACACATATTGTCACAATATCTCATTTCTGAAAGCAACAATGCCACCAGTAGATTCGAACCTCAACCTTCCTGTACATTGCCACTGGGCCATAAGAAGTCCAGAAAGAGTAGCCTTTAATCATATGATGAATGAAGCATTTGATATAGGTAATAACGAAACATTTCATGTTGTTCGTTATTAGGGGTAATTATTGTTGTTTGTATTTAGGGGCAAACTCGGTTGATTTTAAAACCAGTATTTGACTAATTAAGTTTCTTTCGCATGGTTTAATTTGCATGTGATTTCAAAAGGTCCTGATGATATACTGCACCAATAATGTATCTGATTTCCTGAAAAAGGAACATACAAATGGTATTTTATTAAATTATTTTTAACTATTAAATAAATGCATGAACATTTGAAGATGTATATCTTTTTAAAAGCTCTGAAAAGTTTATTATAATCGAAATTACATTTCAAATGTAAATAATCCGTATAACATTTTCTGTGACTTCAAAATATATAACCTAAAATAGAGGAGCAAAAATTTATAAATAAATCTGAGAGCAGTCTTCATCTTTTTGTTAGACATCGGGAGGGGGGGGGGTATCTTACGAACAACCCACCGACTGGTGATTAGGAGAGACAGTGCTTTCCAGGAGGACTTCTACTGTTAACTACGTATATCGCGGTTACGTTGTTGTATAGAAGACAAACCCGGAAAACTCACACTAAATTGCCTGCTTTCAACGTACCACTGCTTGACTATTATAAATGTCAAGCATAACGTCCACTTATGTATAACGCGAACAGCCCACCGACTGGTGATGAGGGAGACATTGCATTACGGGAGGACTTTTACTGTTAAATGACATAGCAATTGCGTTTCGTAGGGAAGACAAACTCGGAAAACTCACATCAAGCTGCATGACTATTTAGGCAAGAGTCTTTTACACATATTTTCACAACAGTATTGCCAGTCGAACAACAACAATTCCATCAGTATATTCGAACCTCAACTTTCCTGTACATTGATACTGGGTGTAAAGCGGACAACAGGAGCCTTTAATCATACACTAACAATCTCTTCTAAATTTTTGCTACTGTTTTATGATTTTAATGAGTTTCATTTTAAATCCTTTTACTAAATAGGGAATATTGTGTGTTTCATCAGTCCATTACGTAGACAGACATATTCAATGGACAGATGAAATATGCATGTGGAATAGATACATTTTTAATCGTAATATTTCCCCAATATTTTAGCAATGTTATGTTTTTTTCTTGGTAGAATATTTGCAACGTTTAGTAGTCAATATCCTAAACAATTTGACATCAAATTAAGAAAAAACAATGAATAAAAAGCAAAACCATTTTAGCAAATGATGCACTATTAACTGCTATTTCACACACAAATGAATTCAACCCAAGCCCCCAAGTAATTCTTCACATTATCATATAAGTAGATAACTCAATAGGCCTTTTATAAAAAAAATTAAAGCCATTTAATAGCATGAAATTTAATCGCATGCAGAACATCTAAAGACTTAGTGGTCCTATTTACTTCAAAGTAAACACTGCTTTAACCTGCTTTTAAAAATGCAGTTTAGTATCGCCGAAAGCACATTATCTTGACAGCTATTCAAAGCACCGTAATCGACAGTACTCGCCTTAGGAAAATCTCGGCCCCTTATTTCTCGGTAGCGGCTTCAAATATTTTATGCGTCTATGAATATTTCCAAAACCTGGAAGTACGCTCGCATGCCACCATTTGAGATTGGTTCAGGTCCGTTTTAAATGCAGAGTAGTTACTTGAATGGCTTGGCGGATTTCATAAACATGAGGTATTTGAGCGCGCTTTGCTAGCGTTGCCGAAGGCTGGTTATTTATGGAAAACAGAGCTCAATCTTTGTTTAATGGTACAGTAAAATGTAGCGAGAGCTTTGAAGATAAGATATGATTTGAGATATTGGAAGTGAAAAATAGAGAGATATTACTGTTCTTGATGATTAATCAGAATTCAGTCATTGAAGTCACGTTTTGAAGATATTAAATTCCATTATGATACCAGCTTGTGAATAAAATATTGTGAATAAATTAGATCTAAGAAGGTATACACCAAATTTTAATGAAATTTTTACCCGATTTTTAGATTTGGTTTGTTTCTCTACGATCGTTTTGTGCACCGTTTAGGCTAATTAGACTAGGATATACAGTTTAACGTAGATTCTGAACCACTAATAAACATACATGTCACCGCTGGAATTCTAACCAGAAGTCTGTGGTATCAAAGGCCAGAGTGCTAACTAGTTGGCCACTCGGCTGTCACGATTTTTAGAGGAAAATTTAAAGATGTGATAATGCTTATTCAATTTCCAGCTATTTGTTATAACAAATTGAGCATCTATATTCATGCAAAATGCAAAAACCAGTGGCTCAGCCATAATTCCCATTTAACAGACTCGAATTAGTCTCCATCCAAAAAGGTTCTTTTTAGTGTTCTTCTACTATTCCATTATAAATTCCCATTATAATACCAACTTGTGAATAAAACATTGAAATATTTAAAATTGCGTACACCAAATTGTATCCAAATTTTTAAACGGCTTTTAGAGAAAAATTCAAAGACATGATAACATCGATTCAACTTATAACCATCTGTTATAGCAAATTAAGCATCTATAATAATGCAAAGTGCAAAAGACAGTGATTCATCCATAATTCAAGACTCTTTTAACAGACTCGAAATGGTCTGCATCTAAAACGATTCATTTGAATATAGGTATGGCCCAGTTATCATTCATCATGACACAGCTTTGGAACCTGAAACGATGCACAAATCTACAAATTTATTGTGACAATTTCCACCCTTTCATCTACAATAATGTAAATACAGTGGCTTAGTCTGCCTTTTCAGTATGGATTCCTTCATCGAGTTTCCATTATTAAATCGTAGAGTTCTCCGTTAAAACAAATTGATTATATACAATGCAAAGTGCGGAAACACAATGCGTTTTATTAATGGAATTAATTAACAATAAATAATAAATAACATCGAAACATCCAACCTCTCCGTGCAGGAGTGTCTAAGTACTCCAAGAAGAATTTTTCTGCGAAATTGATTCTTTCTTTCCGCCCCCCCCCTCCCTCCCACTTCTTCGTCTACCTCGCTCTAAATTATATCTTTTTAAAAATTTACAGGATCATTATGCAAGTCTTTAATAAAGAATATAGAAATGAAGCAAATATTCTTTTTCACAGGACAGAAAAACAAGTAATATAAAAAAAAAAAATTAAGTCAATTCCTACATTTTTTCACTATATTACAAAGTCCTTTATAAATAATTTTGAATTAAATTTAATTACTGAATTAATATTTGAAAAAACTGTATTAAAATCAAGTGTCATCCACTACAAGTTCAAAAAAAAAATGTATCTGAACTTGAGTCGATGAATAAAAAGTATTTTATTAATGATTGGAAATTTGAACCAGATATATATAGGGAAAGTGTGAGCTAATAGAAGGAATTGAAAAAAATCCACCGAAATGTTGATTGGGAATATGTTTTAAAGAATGGTGAAATAAGTGGGATTAAATAAATAGCTTTGTGGTAAAATTTTCAGTTTTATTTCAAACGAAAAAAAAAACGACAGAAATTTTGTTACAACTTGATACATATAATTTTCAGCCAAAATTATACCACCAACTACAAATTCATAGTTGTATCTTAATCATAAGCAATTTATATTATAAAATAAAATCAGTGTTATGTAAAATATACTTTGGATATCGGTACCTTTAATAATGGTTTATGTTATTTTCGAATGGCTTGTATTCTGACTTAAGGTCATACGTAATTGGAATGTCTCTATTAAAAAGAGATTTAACTTTTGGAACTCGTCTGAAAATCATACTGAAAAGATTATGAATACAAATGAAGTTTTAATTACATATTTATTTAGTTATAAAATAATAATTAATTAATAAATGGCGTAATATGGGAATGACATTCTATCAACATATTAATTCCAAATATTTTTTAATACTGTTTCTTTTAAAAAAACATGTCTCAATTAAAAAAGAGATTTAACTTTTGGAACTAGTCTGAAAATCTTATTGAACTGATTATTAAAAAAGAACTTTTAGTTACATATTTATTTATTCCTAAAATAATAATTTGTTAATAAATGGCATAATGGGAATAACATTCTATTAAATAAATTCCAAATATTTTTTAATACACTTCAGTAAACAAACATGCCTCTATTAAAAAAACAGATTTAACTTTTGAAACTAGTCTGAAAACCTTACTGAACTGATAACGAATACAAAAGAACTTTTAATTATATATTTATTTACTTTGCAAAAGAAAACAAAAACATAAAAAGTCGAAAAAAAAAGCATCTGTTTAATATCTGTCACACACATGAAAAGCAAAACAATAAACTCTAACAACATGAAGAAAAGATAAAATAAGATTTTATATTTTATTTATTTATTTATTCCCAAGCGAAAATCTAGAATTGAATTTTTGCTCTTGTAGTAAATTTATTCATTTAAATAACTTCCTGTTGTTCAATAACTTCTTAAGAAGAAAAAAAACTGTCATGATTAAAACGGAACTGTTATACAACAAAAAAAAAAATGAAGGAAAAATATTCACTTGTCATATATATTTTGATAAAACATACTAAAGCAAAAATACAAAAATAAAAGAAATAAAAAATGAGACATCTTCAAAACGCTTCTTAACTAATGAGGCAGAAACTTAATAAGTATTTCTGAATTCGGAGAAATAAGTTAATTTCTCAACCTTTCTTTGCTTTTTCTTCTACTTTTACACATCAAACTGCTTATCTTTATCAAAACATTTCCTAATTTAAAGAAACGCTGGACATGTTTCAGTTTTGTGCCTAATAGAAATGAGATATTTAGCACGAAAAGCATATTTTATGTCTTAATAATTGAATTATTATGCTAACAACAAAAAAAGAAAAATGTATGCCCCCAAAGAAAAACAGTAGGTACTCATTAATAACAATATTTTTTCCGCTAAGAAATCCTTAACATACATGATGGTGATAAAATAAAAACAGTTAAATCAAACCCTGAAGGTATAATTGGAAATAAATTATAACTTATCGTATTAAAATAAACATAATTAAAATAATATCAATATTTATATGTTTATTTAATATAATAAAACACTTATCATAACTTTAAAAAAAAATTTTCAAACTTTTGGTCATCGTATACTATTTTTAAGTGTATTTCTAACTCGTAGCATCTGTTAAAATATTATTATAGTTTTTCTTCAAAACTAACTTAATTATTATTTTTTTTATTTATAATTAAATAATCTTAGAAAATCTGGTAGAAGGCAGACTGCCTTGGCCCACCATGTGTCTGTTGCACCAATGGAGAAGAAGACGAATCTTAGAGAAATAGATGGTTCTTGACCATTCGCTAATAAATCACTGTAGTTTTCGTTTAATTTAATGATTCAATAAATAATATTAATGACAAATGTGGTGACGAATAATTTGCTATGTTTAATCATAGAACATTTTAAGATAATATTCTAATAATATCTGTAACAAACATGTCTCTATTAAAAAAAAAAAAAAAAAAAGATTTAACTTTTGGAATTCGTCTGAAAATATTAATGAACTGATTGCGAATAAAAAGGAACTTTTAATTACATATTTATATAATTCTAAAATAATAATTAGTTAATAAATGGCATAATACGGGAATAACATTCTATTAAATAAATTCCAAATATTTTCTAATACTGTTCAGTAAACAAACATGCCTCTATTAAAAAAAAAGATTTAACTTTTGGATCTAGTCTAAAAACGTTACTGACCTGATAACGATTACAAAAGAACTTTTAATTATATATTTATTTAATTAGAAAAAGAAATCAAAAACATAAACCGTCGAAAAGAAAGCATCTGTTTAATATCTGACACACACATAAAAAACGAAACAATAAACTCTAACAACATAAAGAACTAAGTAAATAAGATTTTATATTTTATTTATTTATTTATTCCCAAGCGAAAATCTAGAATTGAATTTTTGTTCTTGTAGTAAATTTATTCATTTAAATAACTTCCTGTTGTTCAATAACTTCTTAAGAAGAAAAAAAAAATATCCAGATTAAAACGGAACAGTTATGTGATAAAAAAAGGGAAAAGATTCATGTGTCATATATATTTTGATAAAACATACTAAAGCAAAATTACAAAAATAAAAAAAAAAAAAAAATGAGATATCTTCTTCAAAACGCTTCTTAACTAATGAGGCAGAAACTTAATAAGTATTTCTGAATTCGGAGAAATAAGTTAATTTCTCAAACGTCTTTGCTTTTTCTTCTTATTTTCCGCATCAAACTGCTTATCTTTATCAAAACATGTCCTAATTTAAAGAAACGTTTGACGTATTTTAGTTTTGTGCCTAATAGAAATGAGATATTTAGCACGAAAAGCATATATTATGTCTTAATAATTGAATTTTTATGCTAACAACACAAAATGAAAAATGTATGCCCCCAAAGAAAAACAGTTGGTACTTATTAATAACTATAATATTTTTTCCACTAAGAAATCCTTAATATGCATGATGGTGATAAAATAAAAACAGTTAAAATAAACCCTGAAGGTATAAACGGAAATAAATTATAACTTATCTTATTAGAATAAACATAATTAAAATAATACCAATATTTATATATTTATTTAATATAATAAAATACTTACCATAACTTTTAAAAAAAATTGTCAAACTTTTGGTCATCGTATGATATTTTTAAGCGTATTTCTAACTCGTAGCATCTGTTAAAATATTATTATAGTTTTTCTTCCAAAATAGCTCAATTATTATTATTTTTTTTTTGAATTAAATAATCTTAGATCTTGAAGGCTCTTGACAAACCTTCATCACGAATGTTATTTGATCTGTTAATGGAACTCATTCATCAATCTTAGATTATTTTATAAATAAATAAATACGTAATTAAAAAAATTTTTGTATTCATTATCAGTTCAGTTAAATTTTCAGACGAGTTCCAAAAGTTAAATTTTGTTTTTAATAGAGACACATTTGTTATATTTTTTAGAATATTATCGTAAATTTTCTATGAATAAACATAGCAAAATTATTCAACACTATATTTATTATTAATATTATTGATTGAATCACTGAATAAATTGAAAACTTTAGTGATTTAACATCAAATGGACAAAAACCATCTATTTCTCTAAGATTCTTCTTTTTATCATTGGTGCAGCAGCCCTATGGTTTGCCAAGGCAATTTTCATCACCATATTTATTATTAATAATATTTATTGACACATTAAATTAATCGGAAACTTTAGTGATTTAATATCGAACGAATAAGAACATTCTATTTTTTTAAGATTCTTCTTCTTTCATTGGTGCAACAGCCCCATGGCGGGTCAAGCCATTCTGCCTTCTTGCAGATTCTCTAAAATTATTTAATTATAAATAAAAAAAATAATAACTAAGTTATTTTGGAAGAAAAACTATATTAATATTTTAACAGAGGCTACGAGTTAGAAATACGCTTACAAATATTTTACGATGACCAAATAGTTTAAAAAAGTTATTTAAAGTTATGATATGTGTTTTATTATATTAAATAAGCTTATAAATATTTGTATTATTTTAATTATGTTTATTCTAATACGATAAGTTATAATTTATTTCCAATTATACGTTAAGGGGTTGATTTAACTGTTTTTATTTCATCACCATCATGCATGTTAAGGATTTCTTAAGGGAAAAAATATTATAGTTATTAATGAGTACCAACTGTTTTTCTTTGGGGGCATACATTTTTCATTTTGTGTTGTTAGCATAATAATTCGATTATTAAGACATAATATATGCTTTTCGTGCTAAATATCACATTTCTGTTAGACACAAAACTAAAACATGTCCAGCGTTTTTCTAAATTAGGAAATGTTTTGATAAAGATAAGCAGTTTGATGCGAAAAATAAGAAGAAAAAGCAAAGACGTTTGAGAAATTAACTTATTTCTCCGAATTCAGAAATACTTATTAAGTTTCTGCCTCATTAGTTAAGAAGTGTTTTGATGAAGATGTCTCATTTTTTATTTCTTTTATTTTTGTATTTTGCTTTAGTATGCTTTATCAAAATATATATGACATGTGAATCTTTTCCCTTCTTTTTTTTTATCACATAACTGTTCCGTTTTAATCTGGATATTTTTTTTTTCTCGTGAGAAGTTATAAAACAAGTGGAAGTTATGTAACGGAATAAATTTAGAAGAACAAAAATTCAATTCTAGATTTCTCTGTGGAATAAATAAATAAATAAAATATAAAATCTTATTTACTTAGTTCTTCATGTTGTTAGAGTTTATTGTTTATTTATTTATTTTTTTTTGTGTGTGTGACAGATATTAAACAGATGCTTTCTTTTCGACGTTTTATGTTTTTGATTTCTTTTTGAAAGTAAATAAATATGTAATTAAAAGTTCTTTTGTATTCGTTATCAGTTCAGTAAGGTTTTGAGACTAATTCCAAAAGTTAAATCTTTTTTTTTTTAATAGAGGCACGTTTGTTTACTGAAGAGTATTAAAAAATATTTGGAATTTATTTAATAGAATGTTATTCCCATATTACGCCGTTTGTTAACTAATTATTATTTTAGAAATAAATAAATAAATAATTGAAAGTTATTTTGTATTCGTAATGAGTTGAGTTAGATTTTCAGACGAGTTCAAAAAGTTAAATCTCTTGTTTGTCTTAGAATGTTTGTCTAGTAAAAAGAGTATTGGAAAATATTTGGAATTAATATGTTAATAAAAAGTTATTCCCATATTATGCCATTAATTAGATAATTATTATTATTATTTAAGAAAGAAATACTGTCAAATGGAAAGAAAGAGAATTTTTGGATGAATTATTTTATACATACGTACATTATAACTTTTAGAATTGGATGAGAGCGTGAATGGCCGAGTGACTCACTGGCGTTCAGTGCGATAGGTTTTGGATTCTAGTCCCGGAGGTGCCATTTATGTTTGTTGGGGTTCGGAATGTACTTTGAGCCATAGATTCCGGTCTAATATGGCCTTAGAACGTTGGGCGTAAGGCTGACAACCCTACCCCATAATAAATGCGAGCGGCACAGTGTCAAATCAGACTTCTACCTACGGGTGGTCTATCGCAACAGAAGCTGTCCTCCTTCTATGAGACCATATGGGGTTTTGGTCTTGGGCTAGGTGCTGCTGTCTACCAAGTGTGATAAGAAATAATAACAACAGAATTGGATTGGATTATTGTTCTACGATAATTTTTTACATACTTTAGGCTAATTAGACAAGGACATACAATTTAACGTGGATTCCGAACCACTCACAACCATCCATGCCGTCGCCACGATTTTAATCTGAAACTTGGTGTGCCAGAGGCCAGAGCGCTGGTTAATTGAATATTTGGGAGCAGTATAATTTTTTAAGCATACACATTGAATGGGATTTTTATTTCATGTTATATATTTCGCTGGAAATTCTTGGAAACTCTTAAAAAAGGAAAAATTTCACTTTTTTGTATATTATTTGGTGGCCCACCAACGAAACGAAATTAAAATTGGCTAAAATTGGTGTTATTCTATAGAAATTCATAATGTCCCTTATTGGGATTGGTTTGTAGCTCTACGATTATTATTTTTTTTTTTTGCATACTTTATTCTAATTAGACAGAAACCTACAGTTTATCGTGAATTCCGAACTACAAACAAACATCCATGCCTCCGCCAGAATTCTAACCTGAAGTACTAAAGGCCGCCAGCCAATTGGTCATCAGGTCGCTCCTTTACGAATAAGAATATTTTCTTATTAGGAAATATAGTGAGATAATAAAGAGCTCTGTATGCTAAGTATAACTTTCTATTTAAGTATAAAAGTAAAATATGTCTAGCGTTTGTTTATATTAGAAAATGTAGTTAAAGATGAGTATTTGGATGCAATAAAAAAAGTATTAAACTTATTTTTGCATATTCAGAAAATTGTTCAGTTTTTGCGCAATCGATTAGAAAGTGTTTGAAGATAATGCCTTTTGTTTCCTCTTTGGATTCTCCGCTCTGGTCTGTTTTATCAAAATATATTTGAATTTATTCCTGGAACTATTTTTTAAAATACTTCTTAACTGCTCCCTTTTAATCTGGGAGTTTTGCTCAGTTCGTGAAAAAGTATAAAAGCACTAAAGATTTAACAAGAAACAAAAATTCAATTCTAAATATTTATCAGGAAAAAAATAAATAAAATGGAAAATTATATTTACTGAGTTCTTGATGCTTATAAAATTTTTAGATATTCTTGGAAAAATATATAAAGCCCGAGATATTTTTTAGACTTTACATTTTGATTTCTTTTAAAAATATTAGTAAGTAAGTAAATAAATTTATATATATATATATATATATTTGTAAGTAAAAAATAGTAAAAAGTAAATATATATGTATATATATATATATATATATATATACATTCTATATATAAAAATATATATAAAAATAAAAAAATAAAAATTCTTTTGTATGCACAATCAGTTTTATATGATTTGTAGATTAAATTTCAACAATTAGATATCTTAACTAGAGTATATTTTTAAAATTCCTGACAAGACATGTATAAATAAAAATGTCAGTTATTTCGGCGTAAATTACATGCAATACGAATTGTAGAGGAAAAATTCTAAAAATTCTACGTAAACACATTCTATGACAAGTCATTTTTTTAAGCATATTTAAAAAAAACACAAAATGTCTTCTTTGGTTTTTCGTAGAGGATCTGAGAATTCAAATACAAAATATTTCTGTGCTTCCATACTTAAACAATCATGAAGCTCACTTAGAAATATTTCTGATTTAATAGTTTTTTTTTGTCCAAAATTTAAGAATTTTTTTAAAAAAATGTTAGACATTTTTTCTCCCTTTAATTGTTTCGATAATATGAAAAAGTACGTACTTTCTTTAGTTCCGATAATTGAGAAAGGTAACATTAGAATTTGAGTAAGCCTTTCTATTCAGATAGAACCGGAAAGGTTTCAGTCTCAATCTTCCTACTCGTACACGTATATTTTAAGAGCTATTTATCAGGTTTTGGGTTATTTTGGACTATAATTATAAGACAGGATAACAATGATTAAACTTTTAAGTAATTATTATAAATCTGTGGATTCTTTACAATAATGTGAAGTATGAACGATAATAACCATAATTCCAGCCCTGTCCAATACCCTCCATGTAGTTTGCCAAGGAAGCCTAAAAAAAGATTCTTAATGGCTTTTGCAAGGTCATTATGAGCTTTTAGGTGTCAATGAAACGAAGACGCTTAAGTTTTTCAAGGTTTCTCAAAATCCAAGATGCCTAAAAATATTTTTCCAAGAAAAGTGGTCCCTGTAGCATGAAACTTCCAAACCCCATACTGCAAGCATGACTTAGAGTCTCCAAATAGAATTTCGTTCAGAAATTATGCTTCATCCATTCTATTCTCTGAAACTTTCTGGAAAAGAATCAAACATTAGATCATTTTATAGGACTTGGAGAGAATTGTTTTTGTTCTAATGCAGCTGGCAAACACGCCTTTGAGAGAATAGATTGAAATGAATCTAGACTAATTATTTTAGGCAAAACGTGAATTATATAAAAAAAAAAGTCATTGAAAAGAAAGGGAAAAATCATTAAAAATATTGGTAACTATGTTGATAATTAAATAAATGTATTTTGGACTAAATGTTTGGTATTATTTCAAACAGAAAAATTGACTGAATTTTTGTTACAACTTAAAATTAGAAACAACTGAATAAGTGATTACCAATTACTCCGTTTTTCAATGACGTTTCTATGCTTGCAACACTGTTAGTATCACTATGGCAAAGGTTACTATTATTTTGAAGAAATTTTATATAAATTAATTATACAAAATTAATTAGTTGGATTTATTATTTGAAATCTGTTTGATTGAATCAGAAAGAATAACTGAGGGTCCAGGAGAAAGAATTTTATTTAAAAAAAAAGTAGAATTTGTATCCTCTCATATTTACTTCCTCAACACTTTTCATTCAACCTTTTTGCTAATACTTTGATGACTTGAAGAAGATAGCATTCACCCTGGAGAATAACATTGACTAACAGAGATGGTCAACAAGTGTAGGGGCTTGGGGTAATTGGATGGAGGGGGTAATAGGATTTGTGGATGGGATAATAGATTTAGGGTAATAGGATTTTGGGTTAATGTGGAGGGGAAACAGTTTCCCAGTTCTAGAACAAAAACATTCTGAGTTTCCTTTTTATAGATTATATGCCTATTTTATACATTATTTAAAAGTTCTTATATCCGAAAAAAATGTCTAAAGATTCAACAATCCCAGTTTACAAAGCTACAAGTAACGGAATGGAAGAATTTTGAGCGAAAATCTACTTTCATATGATTGAAATACCAAACTGCATCAAGTCCTCCAAGTTTTTGCTTTCTATTTGGGTCAAGTGCACGGAGACGTGAAAACTCGTATTTGTTCGCAGAATTTGATATTCAAATCACTTCCAAATCTTAACGTCTATTCAAACCATGGGTGGGAAAATTTTTCCCTTCTTTTGAAAAACTTTTGTTCGACTAGATTTCCCCCTTTCCGAGCTTTTGACTCAGCATTCACGTAGGCCTTTTTTTAACAATCTGTTTATAATTCATGGCGACAAACATTTTCTGGGCAACTTGTGGGATTTCCAAAGTGGAAAAATTTACATTATTTTTATTTCTGGATAACAATTGCTTTGGTGTTATATATCGTAACAGCTTGGATTTTATAGTCCTATTTTATACATATTTTTCGATTCTTTTTGGTGTGAAATTTAAGAGTTCTTTTTACGAGATTCAAATGACTGTAAGTTTTTATGAAGTATTTTTTTTTGTTTCATTATTGATTACAAATCATTGACTACCAATGCTGCAGAAATATACGAAGGGGGATTAATAAAATTTTTGTTTTAAAAAAAGGGAAAATGGAGGTTTAGTACAGAAGTAAGTGCCAATGGAGTAAGTGCAAAGAGGAGTAAGTGCAATTATTGTTATCTTTATACAATGTCACCATGATCATCTGTTATATAGGGTAACACGTTTTCCAATACCCTCTTCATCTTAAATTGCCGCCAGCGTATTGAAACATATCTCCATAGTGTCTTGAAGATCTTCGTTACCATAACACCGTTTTCTCAGACTCCGTTTGGTGGCATGGATGTTTATTAGGGGTTTGGAATCCACGTTAAACAGTAGATTCCGGTCTAATTAGCTCAAAATGTGCACAAAATGACCGTAGAGCGACAAACCAAACCAATAAGACTTTATTTTCTCAGATTCTCCAAAAAGTGAAATATTCACGTAGTCCTAGGTGTGAGGTGTGCGCTGGGTGATTGAATACTTCCCAATGAAATTATGCTAGAACCTCTTTGGTTGCCATATAAATATGGGAACGTGTGGTTTTCATAGATAAAAACAATGTCAGCCTTAAATGCAGTTCATTCTCCGATGAATTTCTGCTGCGTGGTTCCCTTCTGCTTGTAGGACACTATGAAATTTGTACCTGGCGGGAGAATCAAACATGGCCACCATGCTAAAGGCCCTGTAGCTCTGCCCCAATTGGTATTTTGGACTTGACAGGGACGGATTTCAAAATGAGGAAACTACGCATTAGTGTAATGCGAAGAGTATCCCTCATACTTTAAAATTAAATTAATAAAATATCTTAAATTACCTTAATAACCTCAATTACTTAAATTTCCTTAATAATCTTAATTACTTAAATTACCTTAATTACATAAATTATCTTCGGTAACTAAGACGGAAAGAGAGTAATGTTTTCCATGAATACTTTCAGGGGCTATTGTTCTGTAAAGAAGTCAACCTTAAATGAACCTTTCCAGTAGTACCTCAGACAATACTTAATAATTTTTTGTACTTGTCAATAGTCATATGGATGGTGTGGATGAGGAATGGAGTAAACCTCCACCATTACCCCAATTTGACCGCAAAATTCACATACATATTCGTAGCTGCAATTTATATTACCAGGAAAGGCAGTCTAATTCATTAAAATATGATTAAATTTAGACGTTAATTAAGACTTAATGTTACCAATGATTGGTTAAACGTTATATTTAATATAGGAAAATGTTCAAACTAATAAAATACTCCATACAAATAAAACGTCTCCTGTTTCGGAATCTGCCAGTAGGCAGTCGGCCGTGTTCCAACATGGAGTGTAGTACAAGGGAGTTAGTTAGTTAGTTATTTTTATAGAATTCTTATAAGAGCAAATCTTCAAATTAAATATAGGAGCAAATCTAAATTCTTATCAAATAGCTAATGAAGTGAGATGTTAATTTGAAAAAGTTTGACATTATTGGATTTATTTTTGAAATTGTTTTAAGGCTATGTAACAAGATTCATAGTGAATGACCTAGCGCTTTGAGATTAATGAAAATTTGTTAAAATGGAGTTAAAAAACAAAATAGTAGACAAAGAAAGTTATAAATCAAATTTTGCGACGAAAAAATTGCTTTTGATTTTTAACATATGGGAACGAAAAAAAAAAACAACAACAGCAACCAAATTTAAGATAATTCTTTTAAAAAATATTATATGATATACAAATCAGAAAATGCTTATTGGACAATTAAATAAGGAACGAGAAATACCATGTAAGAAAGCCAATTATTAAAAAAAAAATTGATTCAATTTATAGCAATGAAGAATCGTGTCATCATTTGAAGAAAGACAACTTTTTAACAAATAATTTAAAATATAATTACAAATTACATATTTGAAGAACATGGCAGTGAGTGACACAAACCTTTAAATCTTCTCTCAAACCATTCTCCAGTGAGACATCAACGGATGAGAATATTTAAATCCAAATATATAAAAAAAAGACCTATCTTCAAATGTCTTCAACAGATCAGCAGCCAATTTAAATGTTCTTTTATTTTTTTTAGCATTCCTTTTGAAAAAGAAAACGAAAATGAGGCAATTAAGGAAGGTGTACTTTTTCAAAGGGAATATTACAACTCTGATTGGGGCCTTCAGCCATCTTCTAAAGCTAAGTAATGAATACTTTAAATTGAAAGAACTTCGAAATCAGGGAAGAAAAAAAAATGGAACAGTTTTTAGCTCACGTTACCATTTGTCAGGTTGCAAAGCATCTGAAGTTTTACGAAAAGATTGTTAAAGAGAAAAAAAAATGTTAGTGGGGAAAATCACAAAGTGAAAAATCAATGCGTGGAACGACAGATTTAAGCTGATTTTTTTTTTCTGGTTCTGTTTTTACTGTCTCAAAAATCTTTTCTTTGGTTGGACACCTTTACCTTAATGTTCTTTTTTTTATGCTCAACTTCCGATGCCATCCTTAAAAGAAATTATGAATAAATTTTTTTGGTGAGACACTATAACTAGAGTTGCAACTAGTTAGGAAGTTTCTAAAAAATATTATCTTATTAAATAGATTTGTTTAATCAGTTATACAGTCATGAAATTGAAATGTCTTGATAGAAATAAATAAATGACTTTAAAAGTTTCCAATGTTGTAACTGTAGAATAGAAGTTTCTTCAAGGAATATAAATTCACATTTTCAGCATTTTTAAACAATTTTTTTCTCGCAAATTTTAACAATTTTGGGTATGTATGGGTATGTAATATGTCCTTAGTCCAATTTTTCACACTATGAATAAATTAAGCTTGCAATTGCTTTCATTTATTTATTGTTAAACAAATTATTTTAATTTTAACTAAGGATTCTAGAGGTTTTAAATTTATCTGTCATATACGAGTGCTAATTAACGGAAACACTAATAAAGAAATAAATACCATTTTTATCTAAGAAATTGTAGCCATGCTTCCTCATACACACACACTGACAAGAACCGCTCCCTGTGGCGTTCAGGAGAAATGATAAGTCGGACTAGAGTTTCACCCGAACACGCGTTCCCTCTGTAAAACGTTTAGATTATAATCTCTCATCCCAAGAGGTGTATATTTAGCGCATCCTGTGCGTACCTGAGTATCGCGGTTTCACCTTAGAAGTGGATTCCTTAAACGAATCTATAATTATCTGTCTTTAAATGTGCTAAATAGTATATGCCTCTAATTGTATGTAAGTGGTGTTTGTGCGTGTATCAATAAAGCTGTGAGTTCTCCAAATTGCGCCTCAAATATCTCAACCCAACCTCACCCAGTTACAATCTGGTTGCCCAACCTGCACACTACTATTTAAACCAATTAAAAATATTGTTTAGTCAGTCATATGTAGATATAGAATCAAAATAATTGAATAATTTTCAATTGTGAAACATTATTTACACGACGTATTACGATTATAATCATTTTAAAATTATCGAAGTTATAATGATTTTTAATAAGCGAAGAATAGTGTAATTCATATCCAAATAAAAATAAAAAGTGAAAAAAACATTCATAATGATAAAAAGAATGAAAATTTATATCACACAATAAAATGTTTGAAAATCATTTTATATAATATAAATGAATATAATTTTTATTTTCCGTTCTTACATAATAATTCTTTGTAATTTTAAATCCATTTAGCTGATTTGTAAAATAAACGAATTTAATACATTGTCAAACGGAATTTAATAAAATTTAAATATTTGTTAGGATATATCGTATAAAATGAATTTATTTGGAATTTTTATTTTGTATTCTATACTTTTATCTTTATAATCAAATCATTATTTTAGTTTACTCGAAAACTAGTATTTTATATTTTCGAAAATTAACTTTAAAAAATTCTGTTCATGTGAATAGTTTATTTTAATGAGACAAAAGGCAATAGTTTAAATTTAAAAAAGTTGTATTGAAATAAATATGTAAAAGAAATTTTTCGCTCAGTATTTTCTTGTACTTTTATAGTATGCAGTATACATTTATAATCTTTATTTGTAACGTACATTATTATTATGTTATACATAAAAAACATTATGAAATTTTCTATTATTTAATTTTTTGTCTCATTATAATTGATTAATATAGCTTTTAATGATACATAGAAACTTAATATATACGTATATGTTATAGAAATATTGTATTTTCGTATATACGCAAAATATATATGAAAACAACAAGTACTCAAAATTAAGTTTATTCTTTAAATTTTTACAGTGCTTTCTTATAAAAACTGAGAATTTGAATTTTGAATAGAGTTACGAGTTATTATAGGGGCCTGATGTCCGAGTGACTAGCTCTCTGATGCTCGGTGCTTCGGTTTCGAGTCCTGATGCGTATGATGGATGCTTGCAAGGAATCCATTGCAAACCATAGGTCCCGATGTAATATGATTTTTAGGCATTGGACCGACAATGCTACCCCATAAAAGGAAAACATCTCATGTCTCGAAATCTGTAAGCAGATTAGACGGTGTAGAATTTTTTTCTCACAAGAATTTTGGCATTTTGTTCACAGGAGAGAGGAATGTATGTTATTTGAAACATATACAATAAACCCGTCACTCAAATTTGTCAGCAGACGAACTTTATTGTGGTTAGTTATATTACATGCAATTAGTGTTTTGTACTAATGAGAACAACTTGTCACTCAAATCTGATAGCAGATATCCGGTAACATGTATAATGAGACTCAGGAAATTAGCGATTGTCTGTGAGACCTTCATAGGTCGAAACAATTATAGATGGAATATGGACTGCACCAATAGTTGTTGCATCGGTATTGATGATAGGCCATAGGCTGAGAAATGCCTACCCCAATGATAAGTGAGGGAAGCTAACCCTTGCGGATTTTCTTAAAGGGGGTTTTTGGAAAAGAGAGAAGAGTATTCTGCGACGAGACATCAAGAAGTTTTGTATTTCTCTTCTTCTGAAAGTGATTGAACAGGCCGAAGATCGCGCTTGTTTACAAAGTGAGCCCCTTGTGATTTAGAATATTATTATTCCATTAGATTCGTAGTAGACCAGAAAACAAAGACAAAGTTGGAGTGAACTGTACTTGTGTATCTAATTTATATCCTTATTCATTTTTTTGCAAATATAGTTCTGTATATATGTATATAATGCTTGCAAGTAAGAATTTCAAATGTTCCCACGAATCCTGAAAGTGTCCCTCTTCTTGGAGCTGTTATAGATCTAGTATAGGCCTAGTCTAGTATGGACTATATAGATCTAGACAAGTATAGATGTTATAGATTTAGTCTAGTTTAGACTATATAGATCTAGTCTAGTATAGACTATATAGATCTAGTCTAGTATAGATGTTATAGATTTAGTCTAGTATAGACTATATAGATCTAGTCTAGCATAGATGTTATAGATTTAGTCTAGTATAGACTATATAGATTTAGTCTAATATAGACTATATAGATCTAGTCTAGTATAGATGTTATAGATTTAGTCTAGTATAGATGCTATAGATTTAGTCTAGTATAGATGTTATAGATTTAGTCTAGTATAGACTTTGCAAAGTCTATACTAGACTAATATATAGTATATACTAGTATAGATACTATAGTCTAGTATAGATACTATATAGTATAGACTTTGCAAAGTCTATACTAGACTAATATATAGTATATACTAGTATAGATACTATAGTCTAGTATAGATACTATAGTCTAGTATAGATGTTATAGATCTAGTCTAGTATAGATGTTATAGATTTAGTCTAGTATAGACTTTGCAAAGGTCGTAGTGCACCATGGGCTGTTCCGCCAATAAGGAAGAAGAAAACATCATACTAATTTCATTGCTGCAATGGTTTTTTTTCCTAACTATCTGATGATCAAAATAAACCATTTTATATTTTACATTAAGTGTAATTAATTGATCATATATCTTGTGCCTCTTTTAAAGGTAAAAATTTCTCGGAACACATTCGATGGTTAAAAAAAAACTACAAAAATTTGTAACTACATTATTTTTGACATTAAAAAGCTTTACATTAAATATGTAAGAATTTCGTTTCATGTTTATATCTAATGTAGAAAAGTCTAATTTCTTAAAAGTCAATAAAATTTAGAATCCAATATCGAGAATAAAATAGCAATAAATTTACAAATTTCACTTTCTTAAAAGCATTAAAATAATCAGAGTAAATATCGAGAAATAGAAATTAGTTAAACTAGTGTTAGTTATGCAAAGTAAAGATAAAGTAGTGATAACAAAAAATAGTATAAAATCATTAATATAATGTTACAAGTTTTATTAAGTATATACGCTGTAAAAGTTATTTACAACACTGAACTAGGATAATGCAAAGAGAGAAGTGTTTTAACATAACTTTGATTAAGAGTATGAAAAAAAATTGTTAATGCATAGTCACAAAAATCTATAATATTAAAATGCATTTGAAGACAGCAAGCAAAAGTAATTTAAATGTATAAGTAAATAATTTAAAAGTTAATAAAATATACATTCACTGTAAAAACAAATAATGTTATAGTAGTTCGAATATTAAAAATGGTACAAGGAGAAATGTTGTTTGATTTTAGCTTCGAAGTTAAAACAAACGCCTAACCGAAATTTTCTCCTTCGTTATATATGGGTTTGTTTCGGATCAATCACTATTCTTTGGTGTAGACTTGAATTTATGTTTAACAATGAGTACTAAATGCAAGACATACTTAAAGAATGTAATGCAAAGGAATTTTCTTATATAATTAAGTCTACGAAATGTATTTTATTTGCTTTTTATACAGATTCTGGTACCAGCATTAATATAGCATGACGGACGAAGAAATATAATTACTCATACCAAGTCTGCTAAGCATCAATCGAACAGGTCGAGTAAAATTTTTAAAAAATGATGTTTTATTAGCGTTAGCGTTAGTGTTGTTATTCGTGCAGAATACCTGTTTATTTGTTTATAGTCAAACATAATTTGCCATTTTGTTCCTTATAATTTGTTTTTTTTAGTATTAATTTAGTTTAACAATGAGTACTAAATGCAAGACATACTTAAAGAATGTAATGCAAAGGAATTTTCTTATATAATTAAGTCTACGAAATGTATTTTATTTGCTTTTTTATACAGATTCTGGTACCAGCATTAATATAGCATGACGGACGAAGAAATATAATTACTCATACCAAGTCTGCTAAGCATCAATCGAACAGGTCGAGTAAAATTTTTAAAAAATGATGTTTTATTAGCGTTAGTGTTGTAGATAATAAAGTTATTCGTGCAGAATACCTGTTTACTTGTTTATAGTCAAACATAATTTGCCATTTTGATCCTTATAATTTGTTTTTTTAGTATTAATTTAGTTTAACAATGAGTACTAAATGCAAGACATACTTAAAGAATGTAATGCAAAGGAATTTTCTTATATAATTAAGTCTACGAAATGTATTTTCTTTGCTTTTTATACAGATTCTGGTACCAGCATTAATATAGCATGACGGACGAAGAAATATAATTACTCATACCAAGTCTGCTAAGCATCAATCGAACAGGTCGAGTAAAATTTTTAAAAAATGATGTTTTATTAGCGTTAGTGTTGTAGATAATAAAGTTATTCGTGCAGAATACCTGTTTACTTGTTTATAGTCAAACATAATTTGCCATTTTGATCCTTATAATTTGTTTTTTTTAGTATTAATTTAGTTTAACAATGAGTACTAAATGCAAGACATACTTAAAGAATGTAATGCAAAGGAATTTTCTTATATAATTAAGTCTACGAAATGTATTTTCTTTGCTTTTTATACAGATTCTGGTACCAGCATTAATATAGCATGACGGACGAAGAAATATAATTACTCATACCAAGTCTGCTAAGCATCAATCGAACAGGTCGAGTAAAATTTTTAAAAAATGATGTTTTATTAGCGTTAGTGTTGAAGATAATAAAGTTATTCGTGCAGAATACCTGTTTATTTGTTTATAGTCAAACATAATTTGCCATTTTGTTCCTTATAATTTGTTTTTTTTAGTATAGATATGCTTATTTTGTAAATTCCCTATTTAATTTAAAATTCCCTATACTAAAGGTCTTCCGAATTTCATCCCCAAAGTTTTTATCATCTATAAATGGACATAATTTTCATTACCACCCGATAGAATAATAATCGCCATTGTTTCCATAGTAACTGGACTTCTTGATGCCTGCGGCCTGATGGCCAATTGGCTAGCACTCTGGCCTTTGGTATCATAGGCTTCAGGTTCGAATCCTGGTGGTGGAGGAGGGATATTTTGGTTCGGAATCCACATAAAAATGTAGACCCAGGTCTAGTTAGTCCAAAGTGTGCCTAAAAGGACCGTAGAGAGACAAAACCAAACTAGGCCTTGATGCCTTCAATTTTGATTTTTGGTGTTGATTTAACACCTTCAGGCGTAACAATTGGAGATTTTGCCTCATCCTGCTCTCATATCTATGAAGGACAAATCAGCAGCTTTTTCAGACTTCGAAAGAGGTCAAAATCACTTGGAGCCAGGTCTGGTTTGTACGCCGGGTGATCAAATACTTTCCATTCAAATTATGCAAGAAACTATTTGGCTATCATATCAGTATGAAAACATATACTGTCATGCATAAAAACAATTTCAGCCTTAAATGCAGCTCATTTTCTTATGAATTTCAGTTGCATGATTCTCTTCTGCTTGTAGGAAGCGCATGGCACTATGAAACCCTTACCTATCTGGAAAATCCCTCATGGCGACCATGTTAACAGTCCTGTAGCTCTGCTCCAAATGTTGTTTTGGACTCAGTGGAGACATATTTCTTAATGAGGAAGCTGCGCAATTGTGTAATCTGAAGATTTTAGTTAGACATTCAGCAGCGGTATCGGAGGTTGAAAAAAGAAAGCCCTTAAACCTTGGAATTAACTAATAAAATACCTTACATTATACGCTCTGGCCTTCGGTACCCCAGGCTTCAGATTTGAATCCTGGAGGTGCGCATGTATGCTTATTAGGGGTTCGGAATCGATGTTAAACTATAGGCCCCAGTCTAATTAATTCAAAATGTGCAAAAAATGAACGTAGAGTGACAAACTAAACCAAATCCAGATACCTTCAATTTTTGATTTTTGGTTTAAATTTGCCTTCAATTTTGATTTTTGGTTTTATTTTTGATTCAACACCTTCAGGCGTAAAAATTGGAGTGTTTACTTCTTCCTCCTCTTACGTCTATGGATTTGTCCTTCATGGACATGAGAATTTACGTTTTGGAATCATTTACCGGGTTTCAAACCTAGCTACCACGGTACAGAAATCTAACTCACTATACATCATGTTACTCCAGGTTCCCTTTAATTGATTATTTCTTTTTACTCCCGAGCTACAACATTTGTCTTTGGATGATGCAGATTGAAAAATGTCGATGGAAGAATCTACATCATTGGATTCCCGAACAGAGTCCATTACTGTACATCTATCAATCCATGACTTCACGTAGCAGAGCGCCCAATCAACCCGAACGCCCTGAACTCCGATATCGAGACGTGTTAAAAAAAAAATAGAGGAAAGATAATCGTCTGCTTTTTCCAAAAAGTATTCCAATCGGGGGTGTGCTGTCTTTTGTGAAGGATGTGTGTTCTAAAAATACCTTCCGACAATGCCCGGGGAAGAAGAGAAGTAGCGGAAATCAATGGGAAGCTCTTGAGTAGTGGAAATCGATTCCATCCCGATCAGGTAGTTAAAAGGGGATGACACGGTGGGCCAGGCTGATTGGAAGTGATAGGACTCACCAATCAGCCGTTCTGGTTGGAAATGAGGATTAATAGTTTCTGTTTCAGTATCTATCAAGTATTGTTTTCTTAAATATGGAGTGCTACTGCTAATGTTTAAAAAAAAAAAAAATTGGAGATAATATTTTTCCAATTTTTTTCCCTATCCCTGGTGTGATAAATAAAAATAAGTTTTAGACAATATTTCTGCCTGAATTTTTTATATTTTTTGTCTGAAATTAAAATCATAAAAGTCGTATAAATATAAAAATAATCAAAATCATAAAAGTCTTTTTTTTATACTCATAAAAAAAAGATTTCAGTGTTACAATTTTAATATGTGTAGCTGGCAAGTAGAATAGTTTAATTCCAAATTCGCTGATGCTTTCCGATGTAGTCACTGCTTTAAGAAATGTTTAGATTCCAATGGTGTGACAACGTATGCGTAGCATCTAGCATCGACAATTAAGTTTCCTTTTTCGGTATTCGTGATTTATGATGTAGCCACTGCTTTTAGAAATGTTCAGATTTGAGGGTGTGACAACGTATGCAAAGCATCTAGCATGACAGTCAAATTCCTTTAATCGGTGTTCGAGTTTTTCTACCGTACGACATCTAAATATGAAACATATACCACTAAAAGGCCTTCTCGGAAGGCAAACGTCCATCAAGGGTTGTTCATGGTATACATAAGAGGAACCATAAGTGAGATTATTGAGGCACTCTGTGGTAGAATATATCATAGCTGGATGTTCATCAACTAAACGATATTATGATATTGTAATTAGATTTCTGTTCGTTTATTCATGAGAGAATAGACATAGTTATCTTTTTCAGATAGATTATTACTAATAACACTATTGAAATAGAAAAATATCAGTTCTTTTAAATTCTATGAAGGATGCAAGAATATATTTAGGCTTTACATACGACCTGTTTGTGTACTGATTCGTTTAAGGCGGAAAGAGTTCAATTTCTACTCATGGTTTGGATATCGGTTTCAAACACGAGCAGATTGGGTTTGGTTTGTCGCTCTACGGTCATTTTGTGCCCACCGAGGGGTAAACAGACCGTAACATGTAGTTTAAACTGGATTCCGATCTCCTAATAAACATCCATGCCACCGACAGATTCAAACCTAAAAGCTGTATATAAATACTATTATAAAAAGTAATTTGTATCAGCAATATGGCTACCTGGAAGGAATTTTATGCATTATTTCCGACTAGACATACAAATGCGGTTACAAGTATTAACCCTACTAAGAAACATGAAATATTACTTTCCCCTTTGTTTCTTGGGGATATACTGTATATATTGTAACAAATGGTAACATAGAATGAATGTACTACAAATATAGCAAAAATATAGTTTGTTTTAAGTTACAACGATATACATATTTTATTCCTCAAAATACTGTATTCTGTACGTGTTTCAAATGAATAAAAGGCATATTTATATATATCTATTCTATAATATGACTTCAGAAAAGGGAGGAAAGTATATATTTGTAAACGATATTTTACTTTAAATTTAAAACAGCAATTAAAATTCAATCAAATAGTTCAAAGCAGTTTATTTAGTTTTCATAAAACATAAAATGAAATAAATTATACATGAAATCTCATTGAAAGATTTTGATATTTTCAAATTCGTTATTATCAAACAAAATAGTTAAAAAAAAAGGGATAAATAGTTTAATAGATTTAAACATATAACAATCTAAATAAAATTTGTAATTACAATTTATTTATTTTATATTTACTATTTTGTAAATCTTCAAGCTAAAGGGGCAGAATAAAATTGCTGATTAATAAAATAAACTTCACAAAAATTATAAATTTCATTTAATATAAATCCTTTTGGATTTAACAATAGAATACCGTATTTATTATTTTGCTACCATAATGAAACCCCAGAGATTAAAATGTGTGAACTCGCCATCTAAAATCGAACTCGAATAATAAAATAACTCCCCTGCAACATTAAAAGTAACAAATGGATAAAATTTTAATATCGGATATTTGAAACTGGGTCAAAATTCGATTTCCAATATGAAATGGTTTGTACCACTCCGTGATATCTAAACTGGATTCATATATTGAAATTGCGTAATTAATATCTGAATTAGATATATAAATATCGTTTTTATTAAAGTTCTCAGACGTCAATAAAGGAATAATGAAAGGATATTATAAAGGAATTTATTTACTATTTTCATATCCTGATTATTCATTTTAAATAGAACAATTCAGTTTGGCTTAATAAACTGCATGATTTACTATATTGTAGTCGGTATTAAAAACGCATTATATTATTTTTCGAATAACCTTTTAAACTATTAGGTTTTTAAAGGACATTAGCATTCAAATTTTGCTTAGCAATCCCTTCGGGATGCCATCTGTACGGTGAATAAACATAATTTGATTCCCTACATAGTATATAAAATAAGACTGCATATTTCCTACACAATATATAACTCAAGCAATGATGTAATTTTTAAGATAGTCATGAAATTGTAGACCTAGAATTTTTGGCACAATGGAAAAATCATCTTGTAATATTGTCCAGCAACTGCATTTGGCAAGACAATTTGGCAAGACACGACAAGTGTTGGGTTTTATTACGGTCAGTCGCTTTCAAAACTGTACAAATAGCAGGAACAGTTATAAATATTTGTGAGGTTTGCTAAGGAAAACAACTGAAATATATGACTAATATATAATCCTAGAGATGAAAAGAGATTTATACAGTGATTGATTGATATTGTCCTGCAAGTGCGTGTGGCAACAACACGACAAGTGTTAGGCTTTATTAGGTACATTTATAAATATTTGCTACGCTTGCCAAGAAAAATAATTTAAATATATTTGACCAATGCATCATTCTATAGGTGAAAAGAGATTAATACAAATGATCGGGTAATATTGTCCAGCAGCTACATGTTGCAGCAACACGACAAGAGTTGGGCTTTATTACGGCCAGTCGCCTTCAAAACCTTACAAATCATGGGTACTGTTACAAATATTTGTGACGTTTGCCAAAAAAAAAAACAACAGAAATATATTACCAATATATCACCTAGAGGTGAAAAGAGATTAAGGATTATGAGATTAAATCATCGGACAATATTCTCCAGCAGCTGCGTATGACAACAACATGACACGTGTTGGACTTTATTACGGCAAGTAGCCTTCATCAAGATGCCATTTTTGACCACCATCTTGAATACTGTATTCCATTGATAACTCACCATAGACGGCGCTGTTTAGATTGGTGTATGGGATCCATGGATAAGACATTTATCAATGGAGTTACGCGTTATGTCAATTTTTGAGTTAATATATTAATACGAACCGCAAATCCCGTAGGTATTCATTCAACTCCCTTTGCCCATTCGATTGACTGAACATGCATTTGAATGTATAAAAACATAACATAACGAACAACAACAACATATTGAACATAATAAACTTTTAAAATTTAACCATTCCTTTTAATACAGCGTAAAAGTTCTTTAAATTGAATTTTGTAACTTTAATAATTTCTTTTATCTGTGATCCCATTTTTTCATCTCATTAAGTTTAAAAAAACACTATTGAGATATAGACATAAAAAATAAAGAAAGGCATGCCTTACTTGATGTTTTTATTTAGTTTAATCTATTATATTTTTTGAAGTAAATACTTTAATTATTGATATACTTAAAAGAAACTGATAAAAAGTTCAGACATTTTTTTAAATATTTCTTTCCTAAATTACATTTTGACACATAACTTTCTATTCCATAACTTTAACAAAAGCTTCCTCTTTTTTCAGTTGAACCGAATCCACCTTGGTTACCGATTCAACATTCAGTTTAATGAAGCCCGCGTTCAGTTGAACCGCAAATCCCGTAGGTATTCGTTCAACTCACTTTGCCCATTCGATTGACTGAACATGCCTTTGGCGTATCGTGTCGGATCCATAAAACGTCCCCGCGGAATTTTACGTTTACCAAATACAAATCCGAATAAAAGAAGAGGAGGTATGCAGAAAAAAAGAAAAAAAAAGAAAACCGAAACCTTAAAGAAAGTGGAAAAGAAAATCGGTGAAATGCTAATTTTGTTCCCATTTGTGGATCAGTGTGGGTTGCATCGATTCTAAAAAAAAGGGGTGGGGGGAATGTGTCGGCGAAGATCAAAAGGAAAGGAAAAACACGTATTCCTCCAAAGGGCGTTGAAAAAAAAATCTAAAAGGAAATGTGGACTTGGGTAAAATTGGATTGATTTAAGGCTATGCATCGCGAAGCAATATTCCATCGGCGTATATTCAATAAAACACCTGAACATGGGGACTTTTTCTTTCGGTGGGGATAAAAAAAATTCCCTGTAGGGATTTGTGTAAGTTAATATGAAGAAAGTTGATTTTTTTGGTTTTTTGCTGTAAAAATTTTCATATTTAGCATTGTGTTCTGTGAGAGAAAGTACATACAGAATCAAACATATAAAGTTAAGGTGTAAGGGAACTAACAAATGAAAGCCGTAGGTAAGGTTTAGGTTGTAATACAAAATATCTGAATGTTATAAAGCTGGTTTTCAAGAAGTTCTCCTCTCCCAAATTCTTGTATTTGAATTTTTTTTTTTTTGATTAACATTTGGATGCCTTATTTAAACTTTTAACTAAAAGTACGTAGAAGATAGAGCCAAATGTATTTTCTGAAATCTCCAATTTTATTGCATGCTAATTATAATCATCAGAAATTAAGTGCTATAAGTTAAATATAATTCCAATTACTCAAATTCTGATGAATTAAACTTAAACAACACACAAGTGATCTAAAATTATGGGATTTTTAAAACTATTAAAATATTAAAAAAATATTTTGAGCTATTAAATGAGGGTTTCCAGTGGGAAAATCTCTTAAGTAATTAATAGAAACTGTACAGAAATCAACTCCTTATATGAATAACCATTTCAATATAAAAATATAATTTAGAATGAATATAATTTAATCAATATAAAGTAAATAATGAAACAATGATATCATTACGTAGATTTTTTGTTTACTTAAAAATATTTATTTGTAAAATTAAATCTATATTGAAATTAATTAGAATATGAAAAAAAAAGACTTTTTTAATAAATGCATTTTATTATAAGCCATACCAAGATTCGGAATGAAATAAATATGGATTAAATATGGAAACAAAACCCATTCAAACCTTTAAATATCTTTCAAATACAGAGAAAACTTCTAAGGAATGCTCCATGAAAAATTATGTATTATTTTTTTTCCTTAGAAACGTAAATTTTAATTACAACTAAGAAAAGAGAAAATACTAATTAGTTAACATGAGTCAAACGATAATCATCGCAATAATTAGCCACTGATTTTGCTACGTGAAAAATTCAACATTTTAAATACCAATTTAAAACGGATTTTTGCTTATACTACACAATCACACAAGAATTGGAACTAATATTATTTTTTCAAGGGTTAATTAGATAGGCTTTAAAGATTATAGAACGTTAAATTGTTTTAATATTTTTGCATATTTCGAAATTGCTGTATAAGCATAGTTATTAGGATTTTGTATCCCATTTTAACATTTCATACATTTTAATAAACAGAAAAAAAAAAAAAAAAAAAAAAGAAAGGGGGAAGAAAAAAAAAAAAAAAAGAAAGGGAGGGAAAAAAAAAAAAAAAAAAAAAAAAACGTTTGAAACATTTCCTGAATTGTATACAGTGTCGAGAATTACTTATGATGAAGTTATTAAAGTTTCTTCGATACTAAACCCAGTCATTTTCGAGACAACAAATATGTTTCTATAATATACGCATGTAATAGAAATTTTAAAATTTAGATTTAGATTAGGGGGAAAAAACCTGTACCCGATCAATAGTAGATTCTTTTTACGATACACCAACAATCTATATAGTTCTACTTTCTTGAATTTTTATATATACTACTTGAACATATCAAAATTAGAACTGTAATGAAGTGTGTTATCAAATCTGCTAATAATTAATGTAGTCAATCATGTGAGTTATAAAATAACTGTACTGACATTCAAGCCAGTTAATAAAGTGTACTAACGATCAATCCTAGTAATGCATACCAGAGATTATGCTAATTAATCAACAGCTCCAATTATCAAGTTAATTAACTAAGTGTTCAAATTATCAAGTTAGTTAATCAAATGTTTAATTATGAATCCGGTTAACCAAATGTTTAATTATGAATCCGGTTAACCAAATGTTTAATTATGAATCCGGTTAATCAAATGTTTAGTTATGAATCCGGTTAATCAAATGTTAATAATCAAGCCAGTTAATCAAATGTTTAATTATGAAACCAGTTAATCAAATATGTTAATAATCAAGCCAGATAATGTCTGTTAATAATAGAACCAGCTATTTAATTGTATTAATAATCTAGCTAGTTAAAGAAGTATGTTAATGATCAAATGTTAATAAATTGGGCTAATAATTAAGCTCATTAATCGTTCTAATTAGCAAGGTAATAATGTTAATTTGGGTGCATCAAGTGTGCTAATCGTCAAAATAGTTATCAAAGGGTTCTAATGATCAAGCTATTCAACAAAGTATACTAATGATCAAACTAATCATTGAAGAACTCTAATTATCAATCTGGTTAATTAAGTATACTAAAAAAAGCATCCCATGTCCAGATGTGAGTCTGCAGCAGATTGATGAATAACTCATTGAATCTTCCAATTGAAGAAGCTTTCGAAATCCGACAAAAAATACTAAATTGAATTACTTGGAGCTCTGTGCATTGGGGATGTGCAAGAGAGAATTACTAGGCCAAAAAATACTTCTGTTGGGATTGAGTAGGTACGAAGAGAGTAAAAATATCCCCCTCCAGATGATACTATTAGTTTTAAACTGTGGTGGCACAGTGTAGATACACGATAATACATGCCTCTTGTCATACACTGGATAACGTTAAATTTGCTACATATTTAGAGTTTCAATGACAATATCTTGTTTGGCAGTTGAAATTAACAAACGTCATGTTAATAAGTAATAATAATATTTTGAAATAATAAATATGGCTTATACTATTTAAGAATTCCATATCTCATGTTAACATTCTTTCTATCATGTTTTTTTCTATAAAACTTACATTTTAATTCACAAAATAAAGATACAAAAAGTTTTCTTAAAGAAACTACTCATTGTCTCCAATTCCGTTTTGAAAAAGATGCGAACAAAATTCCTCTCACCCTCAAACTCAATAATTTTTGCGACTGTAAATATGTTCCTCGCACTATTCTTTCCCAAGCTCAGCAGAAATCTGATGAGCGAAAAGCAGTGCTATTATTCCACGAGTTGGCTGAAGTGAATGAATGGCGCGCGTTCACAGTGATTTGTTTCCACGAAGTAAGTAAACATATCAACTGGACGTCACACGGAAACATCAAAGTGGGGAGAACTTAGCGTGAGAAAACCTGTCATGTGGTGTTGGAACAGGAGTGCTGCGAAATTGAAATATGTAAAAGGAAACAGGGTTCCTGAGAGATTTTAAATTATTGCTTCGGTAACAATGCAGGGAAATATAGATTAATAAAATGCACCCATCATTGAATTCTAGTGTCAAAGAATAGAGGAAGTAGTCTTGATTTTATTCTGAATTTTCAGAATAAACAAGGATGTGATAAACAGTATCAGTAGTTCAAGTTGTTATCAAGTAAATAATGATAATAATTAATATTTATCATTATTGATAATAAATATTAATGGTTATAAAATTAATAAATAATAATTAACAAATATTAATATTAAATATTAATAAATTTTCGAAATAAATAACAATGTGATAAATAACATCAGTAATTCAAGTTATTAAGCAAATAATAATAATGTTTAATACTATCAATAATAATTACTAATAATAAATATAAAAATGTATTAATAAAATACTAAAATTAATAAATACAATCAATAAAGACATTAACAATTAGACAATAACATCAGTAATTCATGTTATAAGTAAATAATGATAATAACAATAATAATAATAATTAATACGTATCATTAAAAGATAAATAATTAATAAATAAAATAAATAATTAGTATTAATATTAAATATTAATAATTTTTTTAAATAAACAAGAATGTGATAAATAACGTCAATGTCATAATTAGCCTAATGTGTGCACGAAATGACGTAGAGCGACGAACCAAACCAATCTGTTTAGATTGAGTAGATAGGAAGAAAGTAGAAATATTCCCCTCCTGATGGTACTATTAGTTTTCCACTTTGATGGAAGGACAATGGATTACCCTTCACACTTGATAAAGTAAGATTTGGTAAATATTTGCAATTCCAGTGTCAAATGATACATTATCAACTTGTTCGAAAATAATGGCGTGGAATGGATAGAAGGATAATGTATTACCCTTCACACTTGATAAAGCAAGATTTGGTAAATATTTGCAATTTCAGTGTCAAATGATACATTATCAACTTGTTCGAAAATAATGGCGTGGAATGGATAGAAGGATAATGTATTACCCTTCACACTTGATAAAGCAAGATTTGGTAAATATTTGCAATTTCAGTGTCAAATGATACATTATCAACTTGTTCGAAAATAATGGCGTGGAATGGATAGAAGGATAATGTATTACCCTTCACACTTGATAAAGTAAGATTTGGTAAATATTTGCAATTTCAGTGTCAAATGATACATTATCAACTTGTTCGAAAATAATGGCGTGGAATGGATAGAAGGATAATGTATTACCCTTCACACTTGATAAAGCAAGGTTTGGTAAATATTTGCAATTTCAGTGTCAAATGATACATTATCAACTCGTTCGAAAATAATGGCGTGGAATGGATAGAAGGATAATGTATTACCCTTCGCACTTGATAAAGCAAGGTTTGGTAAATATTTGCAATTTCAGTGTCAAATGATACATTATCAACTTTTCGAAAATAATGGCGTGGAATGGATAAAATAAAATTTGTATTTGCATTTTAATTTGAAAATAAAAAAAGTAATATAAATAAATTTCTTTAATGGCGTGGAATGGATAGAAGGATAAATTACCCTTCGAGATTTTGGTAAATTTTATTTCATGTCAAATGATACATTATCAACTTGTTCGAAAATAATGGCTGGAATTAAGATAAAACTATTGATAAAATGGATAGAAGGATAATGTATTACCCCTTCGCATTTGATAAAGCAAGATTTGGTAAATATTTGCAATTTCGGTTCGAAAATAATGGCGTGGAATGGATAAAGGATATTTGCTTTCAGTGTGGATACATTATCAACTTTTCGAAAATAATGGCGTGGAATGGATAGAAGGATAATGTATTACCCTTCGCACTTGATAAAGAATATTTGCAATTTCAAAATGATACATTAGAATTTCTAATGTTTTCCCACTTATAAAAATGTAAAATTGAAATATTTGCAATTTCTTATCAACTTGTTCTAATGGCGTGGAATGGATAGAAGGATAATGTATTACACTTCACTATAAAGTAAGATTTGGTAAATATTTGCAATTTCAGTGTCAAATGATACATTATCAAATGTAAAATTTTGAAATAGTAAGTATTGCTCAAATTCCCATGTTAACAATCTTCCTGTAATATATTTTTATATAAATAAAATTTATATTTTAATACACAAAACAAGTAATATAAATAAATTTCTTTTAAAGTCAATTCGAGATTTTATTTTATATAAGTTGTTTCTGATTAAGATAAAACTATTATTGTGTATCTGGTGGTATAATTTTGACAGAAAACAAGTAATATAAAAAAAAAAAAAAATTAAAGTCAATTCCTACTTTTTTCCCACTATATTGTAGAAAAGTCCTTTGCAAATAAAATTGAAATTTTCCACATCTATCTAAGTACAAAAAAAAAAAAAAAAAAAAAAAAACTAAAATTTATTCATTTTTAATTAATGAACTTGTTCAAAAAAAAAAAAAACGTATTTTGTGGATGGAGAAAAAGTATTTTATGAGCGATTGAAAATTTCAACAAGATATATATAGGGAGAGTGCTTAAAGCTTTTCTTAACGACACTACTTATTGCCTCCAATTCCGTTTTGAAAAAGATGTGAACAAAATTCCTCTCACCCTCAAACCCAATAATTTTTGCGACTGTAAATATGTTCCTCGCGCTACTCTTTCCCAAACTCAGCAGAAGTCTGATGAGCGAAAGCTGTGCTGTTATTCCATGAGTTGGTGAAGTGAATGAATGGCGCGTGTTCGCACTGATTTGTTTCCTCCAACAAAAAGTAGTAAACACATCAGCGAGACGTCACGCGGGGAACATCAAAGTGGGGAAAACTTGGCGTGGGAAAACCTGTCAGGTGGGGGTGTTGGAACAGAAGTGCTGCGAAATTGAAATATGTAAAAGGAAGCGGTGTTTATGAGAGATTTTAAATTATTGCTTCTGTAACAATGCAGGGAGATGCAGATTAATAAAATGCACCCATCATTAAATTCTAGTGAAAAAGAATAGAGGAAGCAGTCTTGATTTTAATGTAAGTTTTCAAAATAAACAAGAATGTGATAAATAACATCAGTAATTCAAGTTATTAAATAATTAAATAAATAAAAATAATAATATTTAATACTTATCACTATTAATAATAAATATAAATAATTAATATAGAAATAATAAAGTAATTAATTAATAAATATTAAAACATTTTCGAAATAAATAAGAATTAAAAAATAACTTCACAAATCAAGTTATTAAGCAAATAATAATATTATTTAATACAATCATTAATAATAATTAATAATAATAAATATAAAATAAAATAATAAAATTAATAAAATGAATAAAGTAATTAATAAATATTAATGTTAAATAGTAATAAATTTTCAAAATAATAATATATAATAAATTTTCAAAATATAATATAAAAAAAAAATTGTCAATTCCAATTTTTTTATCACAATATTGCAGAAAAGTCCTTTACAAATAAGTTGAAATTTTTCTCTTACGTCTGGCGCAAGATATAGGCAAGTTAAATTTTCAAAAAAACTAAAATTAATTCATTAAATTTAATTACTGAATTAATATTTGAAAAAACTGTATTAACATCAAGTGTCATCCACTACAAATTCAAAAAAATTTATTTAAACTTGAGTGGATGAATAAAATGTATTTTATTAACGATTGAAAATTTGAACGAGATATATATAGGGAGAAAGTGAGTTAATAGTAGGAATTGAATAAAAATACGAAAGAATTTGAAGCTTTTCTTAAAGGCATTGCTCGGTGCCAGCAAATCCCCCTTGAAAAAGATGCGAACAAAATTCCTCTCACCCTCAAACCCAATTATTTTTGCGACTGTAAATATGTCCTTCGCACTATTCTCTCCCAAACTCAGCAGAGATCTGATGAGCGAAAGCTGTGCTATTATTTCACGAGTTGGTTGAAGTGAATGAATGGCGCGCGTTCGCAGTGATTTGTTTCCACCAACGAAGTAGCAAACACATCAGTGAGACTTCACGCAGAAACATCAAAATGTTAAAACTTAGCGTGAGAAAACCTGTCAGTTGGGCGTTGGAACAGAAGTGTTGCGAAATTGAAATATGTAAAAGGAAGCAGGGTTTATGAGAGATAATAAATTATTGCTTCTGTAACAATGGGGGGAAATGCAGATTGATAAAATGCACCCATCATTAAATTCTAGTGTCAAAGAATGAAGTAAGCAGTCTTGATTTTAATGTAAATTTTCAAAATAAACAAGAATGTGATAGATAACATCAGTAATTCAAGTTATTATTAAATAAATAAAAATAATAATGATAATAATAATAATAATAATAATGATAATAATAATGATAATAATAATAATAATAATAAATATTAATAATTAATATAAAAATTAATAAATAATATTGATATATAGTATTAAATATTAATAAATTTTCACAAAATAGAATGTGATAAATAACATTTGCAATTCAACTTATTATTAAGTAATTAATAATAATAGTAATAATAATAATTAATACTTATCATTATTAATAATAAATATTAGTAATTAATGCTATTCATAACAGCTCATCATAATTGAATTACTTGGAGTTCTGTGTATTGGAGAATTACTAAGCCAAAAAATCCTTCTGTTGGTATTGAGTAGGTAGGAAAAAAATACAAATATCCCTCTCCAGATGGTATTATTAGTTTTAAACTGTGGCGGCCTAGTGTAGGTGCAGGATAATAGATGCCCCTTGCCACACACTGGATAACGATAGATTTGCTACATCTTTGCAGTTTCAGTGACGATATCTTATTTGGAAATTAAAAGGAACAAGCGTCATGTTAATAAGAAATACTCATATTTTGAAGGAATAAGTGTGGCGTATACTATTGAAGAATTCCATATCCCATGTTAACATTTTTCCTACAATATATTTACTTATATAAAACTTATATTTATAATATATAAACTTATAATTATATTTTTAATTCATAAAATAAAAATACGAAAGACTTTGAATCTTTTCTTAATTACTCGCTGCCCCCAAATCCATTTTGAAGAAAGAGGTGAACAAAACTCCTCTCCCCTCAAACCCAATTATTTTTGTGACTGTAAACATAATCCTCGCACCATTCTTTCCCAAACCCAGCAGAAATCTGATGAGCGAAAAGCTGTGCTATTATTCCATGTGTTGGTGAAGTGAATGAATGGCGCGCGTTCGCACTGATTTGTTTCCTCCAACAGGAAGTAGTAAACATATCAGCGAGACGTCAGGCGGGAACATCAAAGTGTTAAAACTTAGCGTGAGAAAACCTGTCAGTTGGGCGTTGGAACAGGAGTGCTGCGAAATTGAAATATGTAAAAGGAAGCGGAGTTCATGAGAGATTATAAATTATTGCTTCTGCAACAATGGAGGGAAATACAGATAAATAAAATGCACCCATCATTAAATTCTAGTGTCAAACAATAGAAGAAGCAGTCTTGATTTTTATCTAAATTTTCGAAATAAACAAGAATGTGATAAATAAAATCAGTAATTCAACTGATTATTAAGTACATAATAATAATAATGATTAATATTTATCATTATTAATAATTAATGTAAAAATTAATAAATAAAATAATAAAATTAATAAATAGGATATTTATTTATATAAAATTAAATTAATAAAAAAATTAATTAATTGGATTTTAAATAAATTTAATATTAAATTAACTGAATTAAATTAAATTAATGTTAAATTTATTTAAAATTAAACTTTAACTAAATATTTTGGAATTAAGTTTTATTTTTATTGTCAGCATCCTATTAAACTTGAAACAAGTCTTAAATGATATGGTAATGGCGGTCAAGTGGAATACTCATTTAATAAACTACAATTAGAAAACAGTTAACGTTAAAAATATTTTTGTAATAAATTTGTGAAAGAAACCATACAATTGAGCATAATTAAAGAAGATAATGTGTAAAATGAAACGAAAATAATACAAAATAAATACGAAAAAAATTCAATAAAATAATAAAATAAATTAATACAGAAAAGTTGCCCAAAAAAGATTGCTCTTTTTTTTTATTTCTCTCTTAAAAATTAAACAATTAATTAATTAAATAAGAAATAGTTAAAAAACATTAAAATTTAATACATATATTTTTGAGATTAGTAATGCTATTTTTTATTGAATTCACTTTTTTTTCTTATATACACTCATGTCCATAAATTAAGGATAATGAAGTTCAGGCAAAGAAAGAGACAGAAGCAAAACAAATTTTACTTATTTGTGAAGTCTATTTATTAAACAAAAGGTAATGAGCAAAAAAGATGCTATATGTTTGACATAATTAATAAAAATTGCGATTTTTACTCCCTGGAGCAAATTTCAAAAAAGAATCTATTTAAAAAAAAAAAAATAAATAAATAACATGGTTAGTATGATGGTTAATATGGAGTATGTCTCCCAGGACGATGCAATACAGGCCTTACAACGCCTAGGCATTCTGAGTATCAAATTATCAATCTGATCTTGGGGAATATTACACCACTCATCAAGCAATGCCCTTCGAAGTTCTGGTTGACAGGTGGGGAGGGGGGGGGGTGACGGGCTACAATTCGTCGGCCAAGCATATCCCACACATGCCTACTGACAAATTTCAAGACAGGAGATGTTTTGTTTTTACTGGCTAGGGTTGTAAGTTTTATGCCCTGAAATCATATTAGACCGTAACCTATATATATAATGTTTAGCATTTTAATGCCATATGGGGAAAAGATCGGAATCATCAATCAAGAACCTATTTGGTGATGTGAAATTCTTGCTAATATTATTATGATCGGCATTAAGTTTTAACTTATCCTAAAACATCAACCGCAAGGGACACCGCAAATGGATTCACACGTTAACAAGGTCCCCTATGGGGAGGATTTTGAAAATGTTTTATAAGTAACATTATTTTTAACAAGATGTTATATTAATAATCTTTTTTTTAAGATTTTTCTAACTAAAAAAATTAATTTCAGTTTTTAAACTGAAAATATTATTAATAAAATACTTCACGTTAACGGTCTCATTCTCGTTACTTCTAAAGGTTGCGTGCACATATAAATATGATTAAATGACCACAATATCTACTCGGCAATAAATTGTTAATTATATTTATCTTCCTAAAGCACAGGAAAATGTACAGTATATCTAAAGTAAAATTTCCCAACAAAATCCTTTTCTCTGGGAAAAAAATGATTTTCTGAATAAATTTTTTTTAATGCATACAAAACCAATACTTTACACAGTAATTTGATAATTAAAAATTTATATTCCCCATTAGTGAGTTATGCAATACGTAATATAGATAAAACTTTATAGAAATTGTAATAGATATATTTTAATAATATTTATTAGATACTGATAGAATTCTTTAATGTTTTAAAACACTTAGTATAATTTATAACGATAACCACACCCTTATTAGAAATTCATGTATAATACACTCATGTCCATAAATTAAGGATAATGAAGTTCAGGCAAAGAAAGAGACAGAAGCAAAACAAATTTTACTTATTTGTAAAGTCTATTTATTAAACAAAAGGTAAAGAGCAAAAAAGATGCTATATGTTTGACATAATCAATAAAAATTGCGATTTTTACTCTCTGGAGCAAATTTCAAAAAAGAATCTATTTACAAAAAAAATAAAATAAATAAATAAATAACATGGTTAGTATGATGGTTAATAGGGAGTATGTCTCCCGGACGATGCAATGCAGGCCTTACAACGCCTAGGCATTCTGAGTATCAAATTATCAATCTGATCTTGGGGAATATTACACCACTCATCAAGCAATGCCCTCCGAAGTTCTGGTTGACAGGTGGGGGGTGACGGGCTGCAATTCGTCGGCCAAGCATATCCCACACATGCTCTATTGGATTCAAGTCCAGTGAGTATGGTCGCCAATACATACGGGTGATATCCTCCAATTGAAGGCATTCGTCTACAATGTTTGCACGGTGAGGACGGGTGTTGTCATCCATAAACAGAAATTCAGCACCCATGGCGCCCCGAAACAAACGTACATGTTGTTCCAGAATGACATCCCGATAGAAGTGGCCTGTCATCTTTACACTCTGAACATGCAAGTCAATTCTGGAACCAAGAATAATTCCTCCCCAAACGAGCTATCCTACACCACCGTAACGGTGTCGTTCAATGGTGTTCTCTTGGTGGTAACGGGTACCTGGCGCTCTCCATATGAAAGTCCGGCGAGTATCAGACTGCAAACTAAACCTGGACTCGTCGGAAAACATCACACCAAACCACTGTTGCGGTGTCCACAATGCATGCTCTCTACTCCAGGTTAATCGCAGGCGACAGTGAGTTGCGGTAAGTGGAACACATCTCACAGGCCTACGAGCATATAGACCAATGTGCCCAAAGCGTCTGTACACGGTCTTACCGGTAGCTGAAGAGAGCTGACGAGACAGGTCTGATGCTGTGCTCGGTCTGTTTCTTTTGGCAGTAACTGCTAAATACCGGTCCTCATTCGGCGTTGTAATTCGGGGGCGACCTGTGCTGTAATATCTACTCACATTAGCATCATCTTTTAATCGTTGCCAAAGCCTGGAGATGACACTCTGGGCGATTCCAAGTTTCTCGGATACTTCCAGCTGGGTACGTCCACATTCCAGTCGTGCGATAATTCTACCACGTAAAAAATCATCCAAATGCTTCCTTTGTGCCATAACTATGCGGCTATTGCACTGAAAGGCTTTTAAAGCGCTTGTGAACAATTTTACTTCTTTGCCACCATTCCTTATATACCCCTCTCGTACACTCTCGTCATTGTGACGTACTATCCGTGCCATCTGGTGGTTTCCTGTAATTTGCATATTCTTCTTCAAGATGTGTGTGATAATTCTGCAGGTGAAATTTTTATTTTAGAGTTCAATTTCTGTGTGATTCTGAATTATCCTTATTTTATGGACATGAGTGTATTTCAAAAAGTATTTTTTAAGTCTAATCATTTAAAAAAATAATAAAAAGCAATGGTGAAGATAAAAAAACTTGCAACAAAGGATTACATTTGGTTATAATAAAAATTTTAATAAAAATATAATTAAATTTTTAATAAATATGTAAAGTCATTATATTTTATATTTTTATAATATTTTATTATTTAAGATATTGACCTATCTTTCAATTAATTATATGAAACGAAACATAATTTATTAATTAAAAAATATTTTTCTATATTATATTAATTAATTTTTTTTAACCTAAGCAGTTTTTTTCGGATTATTTATTTTTAAAAATCGTAACCTTTTGCAGACGACCTTGTTTATTATCATAATAAATCAAACGATAGTTCATTAAAAAAAAAACAAAGTCTGAAATATGGATATTAAAAATAAAATAAAAATACCAATAGATAGAATAAGAAGATGCAAAATATAAAAAACTGTGGAAATAAGCCTTATCGAAAAATATTAAATACACTGGGGTCTCAGAAATTTAATTATAATATCTGATAAAGAAAATGCTGATAAGACACCAAAGGTAGGATTTCGTATTTTCTAAAATAATATGAATTATCAATATTCCCTCCTCTAAATATTAATGTTCATCTAAATATTAATGTCTAAATATCATCGGCTTGATGTTATTAGTTTTATTTATATTAGATAGCAGCAACAAAATGGGATATCTAGATATTAGCTTCATGGCAAAGTAAATTACTTAAATGGGCTTTTTTTTTTATCAAAATTGAAAAAAAATAGGTAATGTTTCTTAAAATTTGCTGTTTTTTGGAAGGCATATTTTAATTTTAATATTTTTTTAACAAAATTAAAATTAGCTTAACTTGTTTTTTAACAAACTTGGAAAGGCTATTATATCTGCATTACAAAATATTTATAATGTAATATTTTATTATATTATAACATCCTTCATTAAGTTCTGTAAATATTTTTCACTGGTAAAACATGAGTTTTTTCGATAGGGAAATATTAAAATAGAAAAAAAATATTTATCAAAAATAATAGCATTTGATAAAATGAAACAGTTTAAAGTTATAACATGTAAATGTATATTAAAATAAATGAAACAGAAAAATTATACAGAGGCAGAAAACAGAAATCGGATTCATTTTGTTCTTCAAATACATTTTATAAAACATCATATTAATATAACATATTTCGGTGTATTTTGATATTTATAAATGTTTACATATTCTGAAACAAAATTTTATTTGAATGAGTACTTTCATTTCTTACTAGTTTTCTTACATTATTAATTAAACTTGAATAATAATTTCATATAAGGGAAAATCAATTCCAAATATATAATTAGATTTAAAATTAAAAATTAAAAAAAAATTAATATTTCTGAAGAGAATTTAGAAGTCTTAAAAAATATTTTCTCTTCAAGTTCATTAAAGTATTATGGCATTATTCGAAGAAATAAAGTATTTTTAAATAAGTCCTTCATCAACAATTCCTAATCTCACTTTAGCTTTCTTATTTAAATTTTGCTAGAAATGCATTCACATCAATAGCAACTGTATACATTATTTACAATAGCAACCCATTACTTAGCGCACATTGACGAAAAAATTTTTAGACGCCAAATCCCACCGGCCCCTATTTTGTGATTTTGCCATATATGATTTACACTGAAACGCTTTTTAAAATTTTGGATGAATATAAAATTATTTTTGCCATAACTAGTAACATATGAAATTATACTTCATGAATAGTTGTTCTTTTTTATAAAGTTTAAAAAAAAAAATGTAGAATACATAACAATAAATTAATCTAGGATTTAAGGATCCTACTAAAAAAAAAAAAAAAAAAAAAAAAAAAAAAACAAGTAATATAAAAAAAAATTTTAAAGTCAATTCCTAGTTTTTTCCACTACATTGCGGAAAGTCCTTTATAAATAATTTCCATTGATTTTTTTAAGTTTATCTGGCGCCATCTATTGGTAGATATATGCAACTTAAATCTAAACAAAACAAAAATCAATTAATTATATCTTTCCCTCTACAGGTGAAGTGTAGCAAGCATTCGTAGTTTAACTAACACTGCATTTGTAATAAAATATACTATCTCAATGGTGAATGATCAAAATCAAGTGTTCAAAAAGAACAAATTATTCCATGGTCTGTTCGGATCCATTAAATGTTTTAAAATGAAAAATTAAAATAAGAACAATAATTTCAAAAATCATATTTTAGAAAACAAAGTAGTGATAAGAAGAGAGAAAAATGTTGTAAATGTTTCTTTTAACTAAAACACTCCATTCAATAAAAGAATAAAACAAGTATTATAAAAAAGTCAATTCCTACTTTTTTTTCACTATATTGCAGAAAGTCCTTTATAAATAATTTTCATTCATTTTTTTAAGTTTATCTGGCGCTATCTATTGGTACATATATGCAACTTAAATCTAAAAAAACTAAAATGTATTAATTAAATTAAATTACTGAATTAATATTTGAAAAAAACAGTATTAACATCAAGTGTCATCCTCTACAAGTTCAAAAAAAAAATGTATTTGAACTTGAGTGGATGAATAGAAACTATTTTATTAACGATTCAAAATTTGAACAAGATATATATAGGGAGAGTGTGAGGTAATAGAAGGAATTGAAAAAGCAAAAAAAAAATAAATAAATAAAAAAACAAAAAACAAGGATCCTAGTTAAAAATTAAAATAAAAACACAGTAGACGGTTAAAATACAAATAAAATATATTTTAACAAAAAATATTTCCAAAGTTAAAGAAAAAAAATTGAAAGTTACCCAAAAAAATGCTTAAACTAAATTTTATATCAAATTTAAAGTCATTTCTCATTAAAACTCAAACAAAACCTTTTCCGCGCTTATATCTTTTGTAAACATTATAAAAACACTTCAAAGCATTCAAGTAATTCTTTTTTTTAGTCAATAAGCATTTTAGAAATTGATAAGACCCTCACGCTTGCTTTCAGAAAAAATATAAAATCATACTTATAACTTTCTTTAATTTTTCAATATTCTCAATTTACGTTATATCTAGTTGCTTTTTTTTTTTATTTTTTTACTTTTTGATATTTTTTTTTGCTCAGGATATCAAAGACTTTATTTAGCTCTAACAATTCTCGTAAGCTTATCAAATTAAAGGCGGTTCTTTTTGCTGATTTACTGTTGTGTCTTGGGTTTAGTCTTTAAAAAAAAACAACGTAAAAAAAAAAATCGTATATTCTCTGTGGTGACAACAGAGTACAGAAATGATTGTAAGGTGGATTAACTTAATTAGGATCCGGATGAAAAAATAAGTAATTTACTTATTGCCTGAAAGAAATAAGACAGATAAAAAGAAGAATTAAGTAAAAAAAAAATGGTTTCCTTTTAGTTTGAATTTAGAAGGAAAAAAAAAGAAATTTAATAGTCTTAATAGATTAATACTTCATACGACTGCTTTTATCATCGTCTCATACATCAAAATGTATTTTGCTGTAATTTTTATTCAAGTAGATTATTATTAGATAATATTATTTATTTGATTTAAAAGGCAATAAAATAGTTTTACTTTCTGTTTTTCGATTGTTATGGTTGTAATATCTGAAATAAATACTACCTTAATAAAAAGAATATTAAAGCTTTTGATAGTAAGTTTAGTGCTACAAACTTTTAAAATTTCTTTGTACAAATTTAAATTTAGATAAATTGTAGTTTTAAAACGTAAAAATAAGGAATTAAAGCAATTGATTTTTAAAATAAAAGGATGATTTGTTAAATTTAAAAACATTTCAATATGTTTACGAATTATATTTAATTCAATATAATTTGAAATTCAAATATGCATAATAATAATAATAATAATAATAATAATAATAACGTAACATAACTTTTAAACAGAAAAAAAATTGAGATCTTATTTTAAAATAAGTTTTTTTACATTAAATAATATTTCTTATTAAAATTCAAGCTATACTGTATATATTACAGTATAGTTATACCCTTTACGAGTATTACGAAAATATTTTAGAATAGGACATTCAAATATTTCGTTTAAAATATTTGTTTACCATTGTTTTAATAGATATGTTTATTCAATAACTTTCGAAAGTTCTATTTTTATCTAGCAGACAAATTAATCATAATTTCTAAGAAAACTTATAGTAATTAAAAAAATAATGAAATAAATGTAAAAAAAAATATATTTTAATATTAGATTCTTTTAAATAAAAATTATATAGTGTTTTGCAACATTTGTCTTATATGGAATCATTATCTTATAAATTATATCTTTTAATATTTCATAATAAAGAAATCAACTATCTGTTCAATTATCATCAATTGAATTTAATTTTAGATTCTCATTATTAATTTTATTTATAAATATTATAAATTTTCCTGATGATGCATTATAATGATGTATTGACATGAAACATACATCTGCAATCTTCTAATAACTATTAAATTGATTCTAGATTTATAAAGAAACAAAAACCATAAAATTAAAAAATATAAATATAATTTTTTTGTATAAATATCAATTAATTCACATTTAACTGTTATAATTAACCTATAAAGGAGAATAAAAGCAGTGTAAGTTAGATTATAAAAAAAAACAAATAATGTTATTTTTACTAAATGTCAAAGGGTTTCATTGGTCAATCAAGTTTATAGTTATAAATGTACTTTACAGAACAAAGAATGAGAATATTTTTATTAAGAAACTGAGAATAAACCCAGTTTTTCAAAATGACAGTTTTAATAAATCTTTCTTACAGCGGATGTACTTGACATATTCTCTGTTTTTCCAGCACTTCAAAAATACTGAATACAATTTCCAATAAAGACGTTTGTTCCTCTTTTCTACAATAATATTTTTTTCTCTGTCAAAAATTCAAATGAGTTTCATTATAAGTGAGTTATTTGACCAATATTTGAAATTTGCATTATTGATAAAGTGTTTAAATATACAAAAATGTAAAATGGAAATTAATATCGGAAAATACGATAAATGTATAAATTATTTCAATTTTATTCTAAATATATTCTCGCTATTTTAATGAGATTGGATGTTAAATTTTGTTCATGTATTTGAATTTATAGCACTGCTGTTTGTATTCATGAAGTCATGTTTTTAACAATGACTTCATAGATGTCATTGTTGATATTGAAATATTCAGAACCAATTATGTACTAAAGCATTCAAGCAACACCATGGCCAATTAAATTGAGTTTCGAAGAAAATATTACAACTTTGGAATTTTCATTATAATAATTAGAGTGTAAGTTAGCGAATGATAAAAATATCATAAAATTATTTTGAGGTAATAAGACACATATTTGAAGCTTACATTTATTTTGATAAATAAAATTCAAATATGCTCGAAAAGATGCATACATGAATGGTATTTTGTAGTATCATTGAAGTTGAATAACCTATGATGAAAAATAAATTTGTATAAATACATAATTTAACACATTTTTAATTTTAATACTAAAAATATTTGAGGTCAATACGAGTGGATTATGAAATAAGCTTTTGTTAAAAACTAATCCAGTTTTCAAGAAATAAACACAGCAAATACATACATTATAAAAAAATAAACATATGACATAAAAACCCTAAATATACCCATATTAAAAATAAAGAAAGAAATCAGGTCTATCTAATTGTTAATGGTCATAGCTTTCCTTTTTCAACAGTTACAATCTCTACATGACGATTATTTAATTGATCATAGTTACAAATATAAAATGGATTTGTAATTCCGAGGAATATAGTTTAAATACGTATTGTGAAACGTTTAATTTCTGGATTGCAGAAAGAAAAAAGTTTTAAAAATAACTGCACAGGTTACGTTATTAGATAACGAAAGTTGGTATTGCAGTTCCTGCTTTCTCAATTTTTTAGTAACTCTTTACTCTTTAGGCACTCTCGTATTAGAGTATACAGTACAAATGATTTGTGATGTACAAAGGAAGTATTAAAAGACAGTCACACAGGCTATTTTGTAAGAGGACAAAAGTAAGTGCTGTTCAGAAACCAATAACTACAACACTCTCAATTATGGCAACTGCATCAATGCATGGAATGCATAGTGAGAGACTTCTGGAGTTTCCTTTGAATGGAAAACAAGTACGGGTGATTATTGTTGAAACTTATTATTGGAGTCAATATCCTCCTATTTCCACTCATTAGAAGTTGTTCCTAATAAGATCTGTTGTACAAAAGACTACATTGCAAACAATAAAAAATACAGTAGAAAAAAAATTATGTACCTTATTTGAAGGATAATTTGAAAAAAATAATTGCACAAGCTACTTTATGAATATGAAAGTGAGTATTGTAGTTCCGGCATTTACTCTTTCTCCACTGTTTAGAAACTCTACACTCCTTAGACGTTGCGTGCATTATAGTATAGAGTACGAAAGATCTCTGTTGTACAAAAGAAATAATAAAAAAAACAGTCTCACAGGCTATCTTGTAAATATACAAAATTGAATGTTGCAGCTCAGAAACCAGGAACTGCAACACTCGCAATTATAGTAGCTGCATCAACTACTACTACACCACACCATATCACTGTGCCTAGACCTGAATTGCCCCTATACAATTTGGGAATGATATGAGCGAGAAGTCTGACGGACCTTTGTGACTCTCTACAGTTATATGAGACCGGGAACTACGGATTAAAGTGGATTACTAACCACTACAAACTTCCATGTCACTGCTGTGACTGTGGCACCGAGCGCGAGAGCGCTAGACACTCGGCCATTCAGGCCCCAACTGCATCAACTGATGGAAAGCATAATGAGGCACTTGTGGAGATTCCTTTGAATGAAAAATGTGTAATTATTGTTGAAATTTATTATTGGAGCCATTACCCTCACCCTTTCACTATTTACAAGGTGTTCACACTATTGTTCGTATTATGATATGTAGTACAGTAGACTACATTGCAAACAGTAAAAAATATCATGGAAAAAAATTTACGTCTAATTTGAGGGACTTTAACAATGAATGTTATTTGCGTGACTCTTTATTTTATAGTATATGTTACACTAGAGAAAAATTATAATATAAATGATTATAATATTTCCAAAGAATATTTTCTGCGTGCTTAATTCTATCTAAACATCATAACCGTGAAGACAGTAAGTTATATTGATCACTTAGGACGGAAAGCATCATAAATTTTTCCAATGTTCTTCACCAAATCGTGCAGAAGGAATAGTTACTACTTATTCCATATCTGTAAGCGAAAGAAATCCTTAACTTAAAAAAAAAAGGAAAAAAGAGGAAGCCCCCAAAATCCCAACACGAAAACATCCAGAGATGGAAAAAAGGAAAGGGAAATCCTTCATACTCCAGAAAACCCATCCGGAAATTTCATACTTACTGTCTAGACCTAATACACTCGATGAAAATGGTACGTGACGACGTACTCGGTCGGATGCAGAAGAACTTCCTCCGTGAACTCTGCAAGACTTGGATCTTGATGGCTAGGTCTTAAAAGCTACTGGAAAAGGCGGATGATGATGAAATAAAACCAAAAAAAGTAAAGGAAAAAAGAAAAGGCGAGGTAGCAATCTTTTCTTGGCAGAAGAAAAGGCTGCTTGCCTTCGTGTTCGAAGAAGATACAGCTCCGCCTTCTGCTAAGAATCAAGATGGATTGATGGAATAGGAACACTCCATGATTGATGAGCAACAAGAAGAAGAAGTTCCTCCGCTTGTTGTAGCATCGCTGCCAGAGGTAGTAGTAGCAGCATAACGGCTTTTAAAAGAGAGGACTTGGTGTTATTAACATTTTTTAGTTTAGTTTTGTTTTCCCATGCTGCTTCTTGTGCTGTCGAAAATATGTCACCCTTCTTCTCTGTCTGTTCGAGTTCGACAATGTTGTTCACTCGTCAAGCTTTTTGAGTTTTGGATGGGAAATCCTAGTCGAATTGGGAAATTTCTTAAAGAGCAGCGTGGGACTTCCATAGTGTTTTGGGAATTTCTTACTTTTTCTTTTCTTTCCTTTTTGTCAGCTTTTCTTAGGTGAGACTCGACTTTTACCTGAGTGGTTTGTGATGTCTTTTTGTTTATCCGCTTTGGCGGTTGGTCGGCTTTTGTTCCGAAACAGTAGACTGATGGCTTATTTATTTCGTTTTAACAACTTAGTAGGTGGACGAAAACTGGTATCTTGTGGTCTGTTTTTGATTCTATACGGGGTCTCTAAGTAGTATGGTTTGTTATATAAGTAGTTAATGGATTGTTCTTGTTATTCTAGAAAGTTAAAACCACGAGTTGAAACGACATAAATGCTATAAAAAAAGTGGTAGTATATTTATTTGGAAATATCATGTGCTTAAGTAATGTTAAAGTAAGCGATAGTTACAATTGCAATAAATACGTAAATAAAATATAGATAATGAAGTTTAAATGGTAATATGCCTTTGTATAAAATAGGGAATTGATTAATTTATACCATTTCTGTAGTCTAAAAGAAAATTTTACTATAAAGAAATTTTATTATGAGATATTTTACTTCCCCAAAGTATTTAGATGAAATATTTCAGGTATTTAATAAAAATTGTTCGAAACATGTATAAATTTAATTATTTGAATGCTTTCGATTTTGAAAAAAATATCAATGCATAATATAACAAAAGAATTTCATTTAGAGGAAATTAAATTAATTGAAATATTTAAATTGAATTTAAAATCAAAGAAACAATTAAAAATTAAAAATTAGAATTTTGATTTGAGATTTTGTTCAATCTGTATTAAATTGTTCCTTAAGACTAATAGATTTAACAAAACGCAAATAATTGGTATATAGAATTAAAAAAGTATACACATTTATAAAAGTTATTTTTAAATGTATTAAAAATAATATTTAACGAAGAGTGATATTTTGAAAATTATCAAATGTGGTACATCTAGACATCAGTTGAGATTTACCTCCTATTTTTAAGCGTTCAAAAGTTGGAGATGATATATTTACCTCATTATCCTCTTAAAATTCTAATTTTCCAGAAAAGTGAAAGAGGGAGTGTGATAATTGAATAGTGAAGCCACAACACAGTAACCCAGAATCTTGTAAGAATAAAATTTAAAAAAAATTATTTTTTAGGCATATTTTATTAAATACAACAGTCAATTTAATATTGAAAGAATTTCCAGTTTGATCTTTGTATTTTCACTCGAACGAAAGCAATTAAAAAGATGAACGAATGAGAGAAATGATTGAACGAGTATGTGTCGAGACAGAACCTGGTTAAATTTTAAAAATCTAAACGGTGGATTTTTTTTTAGATATTCCTTTTAAAATAAATCATTCCAAAATTTTTAGTAAAATTTATTTTTGAAAATATTTTGAAGTTTATATTTGCATATGAAGAAAAATTTAAAAAAGAGTTTTCTAGAAAAGTGAACAAGTGAGAGGGATAATTCCAAAGAATGGTCATTTTGATCTTTGCATTTTCAAATGAACGAAAGCAATTGAAAAATTAATGATTGAGAGTAACAAGTTAACGAGTATGAGTCGAGACAGAATATGGTTAGATTAAATAAAATCTACAAGATTGGGTATTTTAGATGTATCTTATAAAATAAAACAGTAAAAACGTTTTAATTGTCAATTGGATCTTGCAATTAACGTTTACTTGAAGGAAAACAATTTTCAAAAAATCAAAGAGTGAACGCGTATGATTCGCGAAAGAAACTTAATAAAAAACTTGATGCTTAAAATCTAAAAGCTTGATAGTTTATAGATATATGAGTCGAGTTACATGAGTCGAGGATTAATCTGATTATAAAAACCTAAAAGCTTATTTTTTTTAGACATAAAAATAAAGCAAAAAATAATAATAGCAAAAAGCAGCAAAGCAGTATAGATTTTACATTGAATTTAATCTCGAAAGAATTGTCAGTTTGATTTTTATATTAATTTATGTTTGAACCTAGACTGTCATTAATTTATAACCATCAATCATTAGAAAATTAAAAGCAAACCATCGAAACCAAATAATTATTATTTCCGTTTCCAAATTCCCAGTTTTGAAATTTAGTATCAAATGAACAAAAGAAAACTGTCTTCCAACCATTCTTGAATCGATTCCCTGTAGTAGGGTTCCCACTGAAACGATTACCAACCCAAATGGAAAAGAGTCCCTTTTAAATTGCACAGGAGATGAGTCACAAAAACCTACGTTCAAACGGTAATTACTCCTAAACGGCTTTTCATTATCTTTTAATGGGAGTTAATTTTCTGTCCTATAAACTCGTTTAAACAACTTTAACGGTTAGGGTGATGAGAGTTCTAATGATTTCTGTGACAAGAATCAGGAAGTAATTTCATGAGTTGGTGGAAAAAGGTTTTTTTTTCTTCCTTCTTTTTCGGGGGTTTTAGTGTGGCGAGTGTGTAGGAAAAAGGTTCGTGGGTTTTTGTAGTGGTAATGTACAGCAGAAAGGCTGACGTTGTATGTATGGTCTGTAGATATTGTAATGTTCATTGTCGTTTTTATTGGAATTTAACGTAAAGGAATGACTTGTTGGAGGCATTCATTTGTAAGAGGAAAATGCAATTTGCGTTTTCTATTCATGCCAAATCCTGCGTAATAATGCAAAAATAAATCAGTCTGTGTTTTGTTAAAAAGAAATATTGAAATATGTAACAAAAGGCGACTGAAAAATATTCATAATTTAACTGCTGCAATATGTTCAGCTAATGTGTAATGAATTTGTACTTCGCAACAAATTTTTTTTTGTGCAAAAACTCATTGTTCAAAATAATTGTCAACTTGGAGTTTTTATAAGTAGACAAGTCGTAAATTTTATTGTCGGAGACAAGTCGTAAATTTTATTAATCATATGCTAGCATGAACAATTCTATTTTTTTTACATAAACTAATATGATAGATTAATATTAATGATAAAACCTTTTGTTGCTATATGCAATTCAAAAAGATCTCTTAAGATCGTTTTATTTTCCAAAAACATATATTATAATACAATAGATTTAACAAATATATTATGACATCATTTTTAGAAAGTTTTTATTGTTTTTATTTATTCAATATTGTTCAAAAGTGTATAAAAAATAATGATACATGGTTTATATTGGGGAAATATAGGACTTGTATTTTAACTTATTTCTCAAATAGAGAACATGTGCTTTATGATAATAGAAAATAACTATTAATTTAACTGCTAAGAATTAATTTACCATATTGGAAAATGCATTAAAAAAAACTATGTCACTTTCGGTTTTAGTTATCGTAACTCATATGAATTTTTTTGATATCGTTAGGAAGTTTTAGCATCATGGAAAAAATGACATAATGAAATACATGTTACGAATTATATCAATAAATATTTTGTTTATTTATGATTACCATGATGCCCATTTTGTAGTTTTTTAAATTTAATAATAGAACTAATTAAAATTAGGATGAAAATTGATATCGTTTCTATTTTTTTCACAAACTATATTATTTAATGCTTAAATGATATTTAAATTTAAAATTGATATTAGCTTAAATAAAGAAAAATTAATGCTTTTTTTTATTATGTATAGGTATATAAAGCTAAAAGTTGAAATTTGTATAAATTTGACAAATACTATTATTTATTTTTCTTCTATAATATAAATTTGAGGAATATTGTATTCATTATTTTAAAATATTTAAATTCAATAAAATAAATAAATTGTAAAAATCAGAAACTAAATTAAAATCAGGAAGAATCAGTGAATCAAGAACTAAGCATAAATCGATTTTAGTAGAGTTAATTAGATCTCGAATTTAACAAACATAAATATTGTTGTAATTGCAACATCCTATTAAAATTCTCCAAATTTTAAAAAGTAAACTTTGCTAAGACTAATTATACATTTTAATGCTTAACCTATAATAATTATGAATTATTCCCATTTAATTTTTTTAAAACTTTTATAAGAATAATTACCTAGAAATATTATGCACTACATTAAAAATATAAACATGGAGTTTGTTTCATAAAATATAATTTTTTTATTAATTTATAATTGTATATCCTTCTGGAAAATACAAATAAAATGTTATAGTAACAATATAATACATAGTAACAATATATTCACTAGCGTTGGGTTTATTTAAACAATTAATTTAACCTTCGATCGTATAAAGTTTCATCAATTATTACCAGTTTAATTTTTTTTCTCTTTAAGAATGAAAACTTTATTAATTACAATCATGGCATTTTATGGATTGAAAATTCTTTTTAAACCTTTGAATTAAGTAAAATGGATAAATCTAGAATTTAATGTAGACATAATAATCTATCACTGGACACAAAATAAAACTCAAGTTAATGACAAAGACGTACGAAACAGTTTGAAATCAGACAGGGCACAAAAAAAAAAGGAAACATCTACAGACTCAGAATTAAATAAAAGCGCTACAAAGAGCGAAGCAGCACTGTACCAGTAGCTGCTGAAGAACTAATCAAATAGAAATTGCAAGAAAGAAACATCAACAAGCCGTAATCAGCATGGGACAGCACAACAAAGGACACACAGTGGAAGATATTGGGAAAAGAGTTAAGTGCTTCAAACGTTTCCAACGAGTCCCAGCATCCACCTTGAAAGACTCCATTGCAGAGCTCAAAACATTCAAACTATTGAGGCTCCCGGAACTAGTTGTAAAGGATTACAGTTGTAGAAAATTACTCAGGAAGCATTAGCGGCAGCCGAATAAATGGAAGGAAATTTAAACATTTGCTCAAAAGGTTCTGTTTGCTTTTGCTTCAAAAGACCATTTTTCTTCAGTTTGCTTGCTACAAGTTGGAGGCATTAAATTGAAGTTAATTCTTAATTAAAACTTAATTAGACAGGTGAAATCACTAATTGAAGAACAATTATCATCTCTTTTGTGATCTATTTCGACTTGTCTTGAAAAAATTAACTTTTAATGACACTCAACAAATGTATTAAAACTATGCTTAAAAATTAATGTTAAGTTAACTATCCAATGTTTTTAATGCATTTTTGTGAATTAATTATTTTAACTTATTATACTAAAGCTAGAATCCTGAGGGTCCTAATAAATTTAGATATTACGCAATGTTCAAACTTTATAACTCTTTTTTTCATTTATGATCCCCTATGTTAAAATAAAGATAAATTATAACCATTCTTTAGTGAAAATTGATGCAGACATGAATTTCTCTATTTATAGATAATATAATAAAAACTTTTTACTCGCTTCTTAATGATTTATTACTATACATATGCAAATTAATTATGATGTATTAAAACTTTCTCATTAGCCTTCTTCCTCATAAATATATAATAATTTGTAATAACATCAATGTTTATCGTTTTAATTTCATTAAAAAGGTAAAGATTGAATTTGTTTCACAAATTATAATATTTTCTTAATTTAGATTTGCGTATCGCCCTGAAAAAAAAAAAAGAATAAAACGTTTTTTTACTATATATTCACTATCACAGAATTTATTTAAACAATCAATGTAACTTTTTGTTACATAAAGTTCCATTATTTATTATCGTTTAATTTTTTTCTTTAATAATGAAATCTTACGCAAGCATGACATTTATGTTTTGAAAAATCTTTTTAAAACTTTAAATTAAGTAAATTGGATAAAACTAGAATTTAACGTATACATAATAATATATCACTAGACACAAAACAAAACTCAAGTTAATGACAAAGACGTACGAAACAGTTTAAGATCAGACAGGGTACGAAAAAAAAGAAACATCTACAGACTCAGAATTAAATAAAAGCGACAAAGAGCGAAGCAGCACAGTACCAGTAGCCGCTGCGGAACTAATCAAATAGAAACTGCAAGAAAGAAACATCCAACAAGTCGTAATCAGAATGGCACAGCACAACAAAGGACACACAGTGGAAGATATTGGGAAAAGAGTTAAGTGCTTCAAACGTTTCCAACGAGTTCCAGCATCCACCTTGAAAGACTCCATTGCAGAGCTCAAAACATTCAAACTATTGAGGCACCCGGAACTAGGGTAAAGGATTACAGTTGTAGAAAATTACTCAGGAAGCATTAGCGGCAGCCGAATAAATGGAAGGAAATTTAAACATTTGCTCAAAAGGTTCTGTTTCCTTTTGCTTCAAAAGACCATTTTTCTACCAGTTTGCTTGCTACAAGTTGGGGGCATTAAATGAAAGTTAATTCTTAATTAAAACGTAATTAGACAGGTGAAATCACTAATTGCAGAACAATTATCATCTCTTTTGGGATCTATTTGTACTTGTCTTCAAAAATTTAACTTTTAATGACATTCAACAAAAGTATTAAAACTAGGCATAAAAATTAATGTTAAATTAATCCGTTGTTTTTAATGCATTTTTATGAATTAGTTATTTTAACTTATTTACATAAGCTATAATCCTCCATGTCCTAATAAATTTAAATATTACGCAATGTTCAATGCTTATAAATCTTTTTTTATTTATGATCCTCTATGTTATATTAAAATAAAGGTAAGTTATAACCATTCTTTAGTGAAAATTGATGCAGACATGAATTTCTATATATATAGATAATATAATAAAAACTTTTTACTCGCTTCTTAATGATTTACTACTATACATATGCTAATTAATTATGATGTATTAAAACTTTCTCATTCGCCTTCTTCCTCATAAATATGTAATAATTTGTAATAATCTCAAATTTTATCTTTTTAATTTCATTAAAAATATAAAGATTGAGTTAATTTCATAAGTTTTAACATTTTATTAATTTAGAGTTGTGTATGTCCCTGAAAAAGCGAATAAAGTGTTTTTACAATATATTCAATATCACTAAGCTTATTAACCAATTAATGTAACTTTTTATTATATAAAGTTTCATTAGTTATTATCGGTTAATTTTTTTTCTCAGAAGTGAAATCTTATACAATCTTGACATTTATGTAAAAAAATCTTTTAACCTTTAAATTGAATAAAAACCTTTAAAAAAAACCTTTAAATTGAATAAAATGATATAACTCGAATTTAATGCATGCATAATAATATATCACTAGACACAAAACAAAACATCTAAACTCAAGTTAATGACACAGACGTACGAAACAGTTTGAAATCAGACAGGGCACAAAAAAAAAGGAAACATCTACAGACTCAGAATTAAATAAAAGCGCTACAAAGAGCGAAGCAGCACTGTACCAGTAGCTGCTGCAGAACTAATCAAATAGAAACTGGAAGAAAGAAACACCCAACAAGCCGTAATCAGCATGGGACAGCACAACAAAGGACACACAGTGGAAGATATTGGGAAAAGAGTTAAGTGCTTCAAACGTTTCCAACGAGTTCCAGCATCCACCTTGAAAGACTCCATTGCTGTGAGCTCTAAACATTCAAACTATTGAGGCACCCGGAACTAGTGTAAAGGATTACAGTTGTAGAAAATTACTCAGGAAGCATTAGCGGCAGCCGAATAAATGGAAGGAAATTTAAACATTTGCTCAAAAGGTTCTGTTTCCTTTTGCTTCAAAAGACCATTTATCTTCAGTTTGCTCGCTACAAGTTGACGCATTAAATGAAAGTTAATTCTTAATTAAAACTTAATTAGACAAGTGAAATCACTAATTGCAGAACAATTATCATCTCTTTTGGGATCTATTTCTACTTGTCTTGAAAAATTTAATTTTTAACTGCATTCAGCAAAAATGTTGAAACTAGATTTAAAAATGAATGTTAAATTATCTATTCAATGTTTTCTAATGTATTTTTACATTAAACTTAACTAACCAACGCATTAATTATTTTAACTTATTATGCATAAACCATAATCCTCCGTGTCCTACTATATTTAATTATTATGCAATGTTCAAAATGTACAGTTTATAATTTTTATTTATTTATTATCCTTTATATTAAAATAAAGATATTTTATAACCACCCCTTAGTTAAAATTAAAGCATGCACTAATTTGTATATATAGATAATATAATAAAAAATCTTTATTCATTTCTTAAAGATTTGCTACTACTATGCATATTCTAATTAATTATGGTGTCTTAAGACATCCTTATTTCTCATAAATATGTTATAATTTGTAGATCCTTTTAATTATAAAGGTTATGAGTATGTCTGCTATATTGATGTTTTAAATGCTATATTTATATATTTTATATATTTTTATTTTAAATAATAAATAAAAAAATGAAAGTTATTTCTTAATTAAAACGTAATTAGACAGATGTAATTGCAGTACAATTATCTTCCATTTTGTGATCTATTTGTATTATTGATCGATTTGTACTTGTCAACTTTAACTTTTAACTACACTCAGCAAAAATGTTAAAACAAGGTTTAAAAATTAATGTTAAATAAACTATTCGATGTTTTCTAATGTATTTTTTTGCATTAATTATTGTAATTTATTAAACATGAACCATCATCCACCGAGTTCTACTAAATTTAAATATAATGCAATGTTCAAAATTTATAGTCTATAGCTTTTTTTTTGCATTTGTCCCCATCTATATTAAAATAAAGATAATTTATAACAACCCTTTAGTGAAAATTAAGGCAGACATGAATTTCTATATATATAGATAATATAATAAAATCTTTTTACTAGCTTCTTAATGATTTGTTACTAAGCCTTTGCTAACTAATTATGGTGCCTTAAAAGTTTCTCGTTAGTCTACTTCCTCATAAATGTGTAATAATTTGTAGATTCTTATAATTATAAAGGTTATGAATATGTCTGGTAATTTTTATGTTTTAAATAATAACTAAAAAATGAAAGTTAATTCTTAATTAAAACGTAATTAGACATGTGATATCACTAATTGCAGTACAATTATCATTTCTTTTGTGATCTATTTCTACTTGTCTCTAAAAATTTATCTTTAACTACACTCAGCAAAAATGTCAAAACTATGTTTAAAAAATTAATGTTAAATTAACTATTCGATATTTTTTAATGTATTTTTAAGCATTAATTATTTAAACTTATTATACATAAATCATAATCCTCCGTTTCCTAATAAATTCAGCTATTATACAATGCCCAAAATGTACAGTTTATAATTTTAATTATTTAGGATACTCTATATTAAAATAAAGATAATTTATAACCCTCTCTTAGTGAAAGTTAATGCAGACATAAATTTCTATATATAGAAATGTTAAAATGAAACTTTTTTTACTCGCATCTTAAAAATTTGTTATTATGCATATGCTAACTAATTATGGTGTCTTGAAACTTTCTCGTTAGTCTTCTTCCTCATAAATATGTAATAATTTGTAGATCCTTAAAATTGTAAACTTTAGGAGTATATTAGTATGAATATAATAAATAAATATTTAAAATTTTAAATAGTTCTGTAAATATTTAGTGTAATTGAATTGGTACATTTTTGTAACCTATATTTTAAATTAAACTTGTTTCGTATTTTTTTTTTTTTTTTTTGATTTTAATGCTACATTACAATAAAGTGCTGAAATTTTATTAAATTTAGTTCAAATATAATTATTTTATTCAACGATGAGTTTTTGGATTTTGCCTCTAAATAGAAAATTTAAATCCCTTAAGCAATATATCACGTCTTAATGAAAGTTCTGTTCATTTTTTTCGAAGGACAATTATAGAGCCCCGATTTAACTTCTAACTATCTATGGTAATCTCCTTTAAAATAATCCTCTAGATTCTCTATAATAATCTCAAGCACAAAAGATAGTGGATTAGACATAATCCAAACCCTTTCTTACAGCATCAAATTGGAGTGGTGGACTCCAAAAAAGATATATATTTTTTGAGGTTTTTTCATAGGGTTCAATATGAAAAAAATCATTCTTTATAAACAGTTAAGCTGCAGCTGTCAGCAGTTATGACACTTAAAAGCATTTTTTGTAAGAAAAATGGCCTTAGTTGATAAATAGAAAAGAAGTAAACTTGCATCATTACAATCCAAAACTCCACACTGCAAGAATGATTGAGAATCTAAAAGAAGAATTTTACTGGGAAATTATTAAATACATATGAGTTTCAGTTAGCCCTAACTCTCAAAAGACACGTGCATAAATTTGACAGCTGTTACACTATTAGTATATGTGTTATAGCATTTTTAGTGAAGTTATAGCATTTTTAATGTTCATCACGCGCAGTCCACTCGGCTGACAGTCGTTTGGACTCCGGTGTGAAATGATGGAGCCATGTTTTATCCATTGTCACATTTCGACTCAAAAATTCGGGTTTATTACGATTGAACAGCTCCAAACACTGCTTAGAATCACCAATTCATTGTTGTTTTTGGTCGATTGTTAACTCTGCGCAGCACCCACTTTGAACAGAGCTTTCGCATATCCAAATATTCATTTACGATATGTCCAACACGTTCCTTTGATATCCTTAGGATCTCAGCTATCTAAATCAACTTCACTTTACGGTTATCAGAAATTGTTTTGTGGACTTTTCTAATGTTTTCGTCGGTAACAGCCTCTTTGGGGCGTCCACTGCGTGCATCGTCCTCGGTGCTTATTTCGCCTCGTTTAAATTTAGCAAATCACTTCACTACTGTTGATTTTCCTGGTGCAAAGTCCGAATAATGTTTATCAAGCCAAGCCTTGTCTTCAATAGTAATTTTTTCCCCAAAAAGCAATGCTTTATTAACACACGAAATTTCTTTTTATCCATTTTTTCAAACTAACAATAGTTGCCTCACATAAAATGCTATAACTCACATACTAATAGTGCAACAGCTGTCAAATTTATACACGTGTCTTTTGAAGGTTAGAGCTAACTAAAAAATCATATGGATTTAATACTAGTAGCGTCATATATGTATCAGCCTAAGAAATATATATAATACTTTGGTATAATACATTAAAATGAACTATACCAAAGAAGCCTTTGGGTTTCCCAATCAAAATTTTAGGTGTTTGAAACTAGATAAGCGATGCCTAACCAAAAGCTTCGCTGTCTATGCCAAAATTGAGCACGATAAATCTGTTAGCCGATATGTTTTTGCAGATGGGAACTCTTAGTCATTCTTGAAGTATCCTTTTAATATTGGAGTGGAACAGTATGGGTGCAATATAGTAATTCATCCGTAGTGTATCTTGGTAACACTGAATATTCTACATTTCTGAACATCCTTAGGAAAAATGACCTCGGTTGAAGCGCTCGTATTCGAAAAGAATGTCAGATTATTACTAACTTTAAAAAAAATTAATTTTGAGATCTGAATTCTTACAAGATGAATTAAAACTTTTATTACCTAAATGAGTGAAAGGAAGGCATCTTAAAATTCTTTGATTTACGTTTCTAAAGAAAATCCATTGGTTATAGTTTAATTTGTTTATTTAAGCCATATAAAGGACATTTTTATAATCATATCATATTTTACCACATTTTTAATTTTTTTTATTGAATTGAATTGCGTTTTTACAGATAGGAAATTAATTAGTAGCAAAAAAATCTGGACAACTACCTTATTCTTAAAAATGTGTACTAATTTCAAGTTAAGACACATAGCAATATCCAGTTTCTTTTTACCGATAGAAATATTTATGGGATTATAGATAAGAAAACAATGATGAAATTGTATTCAAAGCATGGATGGAGCAATGCAGCAATATAAGCAATTTTAGTATATCGTATACAATACAGCAATACTAATTCCTCCGTAGTGCACCCTGGCATAGCTAAATATACTACATTTCATGATGTACGTATGGAAAATGATCTAGGTTGAATTGATATCATTCAGAAACAATGACAGATTAATATTTTTTTTTAAAATAAATTAATTTTTTTTTTTAATTTTGTCAAAAATTTTATTAACTAAATGAGTTATAGGAATATACCATAAAAATCTATAATTTACGATCCTGAAGAACATACATTGGTTACAGTTTAATTTGTTTATTTAGATCATATAATGAACATTCTCATAATCACATCATGTTTTATCAGGACAAAATTTCACTTTTTAATGGATTGAATTTCGTTTAAACAAATATTAAATTTATTAGTAGAAAAAACAAAATTTGTGCAGTTTCATTATTTTCAAAGATGTGTACTGATTTCAAGTTAGTACACGCAACAATATTCAGTCTTTTTTTTACTAATAGAAATATTTTTTTATAATAGAAATATGTATGCCATTATAGCTAAAAAAAACAAAATGAGGAAACTGTATTCAATGCATGGATGTGCTATTAGAAAACGAAAGTCATGAACGAGTATCAACTGAAGTCTGAAATGAATTCTTTTGAAAATGAAAATGCAGGGATACCAAAAGAGTACGAAATCCAGACTAACTTTCTATCTGATCAAAGAACTTCACGGAATTGATAGCGAGCGAACAGAGTAAAGCAAATCTTGCGAGTGTATGTAAAAGTTTTCGAATCTTCCCATTTCAGATATCGTAAGTGAAATTCAACTCAGACATGTGGATGTATTGATATTAAATTATGATTTTATCTAGGAATAGCGTTAGGAGATCTTTGGGATATCGATAATCAACATGTCGTATATAAAAATTTGAAAATCTTTGTGAATTTATGTTAAAAAAAAGCACTAAAACTATTTTAAACTATTCATGAACTCTTTAAATCCTCACGTCTCTCAAGATCACCTCCAAACTTGGAGAATCCTTGAAACACATATCAGCGACTTTTTTTAAAAGTTTTTGATCCACATAGCTAGTTATTGTTAATTTCAAAGTTACATACTATTAGTTTTCGATTGTAAGGGAATCCCTATCTGAAGCCTAAAAATTTAATAAAAATGTCCTAATTTATTATTTAAAAATCTAATTTTTGAGGGTATTTTTTTTTATATTGTATATTGTATTTAGGGTATTGAATCATAATTCCATATTGTTAATAATCTAAAGAAAATTTTCTTATTACATGGTAGATGAAAAATAATTTTTAAAAACTGGTAAGCTATTTAACTGATCACAAATGTTAAAAAAATTTCATTATATTTACAGTTATACAATATCAAATGCTTGTAGTTAATTATTGCTAGATTTCAATAAAATTGCTTAGTTGTAAATATTATAATATACAAAATGTTTTGATTTCAAGTGAAAACCCTTCGAATTCATGCTTGCTTAAATAATGAATATTGTAAAAATTTTATTATAGATAATTCCATAATAATGAATTCTTTAAAAATGTGTGTTCCTTTAAAAAAAAGATGTCATATCTGACCAAAAATAAGCGGCAATAGAATATTACATGTTAGTAAAACATATTTCTTAAATTTATATATAAATTGGATCATTTTTTCTATTATTGTTAAAAGAACATGTTGACTTGAAAATAAAACAAAAATTGTTTCTTTTGATCATTTCTCTTTCTGCTTAGAGAAATGTATTCCGGCAGTTTTGAAAATTTTCGTTTTGTACTAAACCTTTCTTGATAGTTAAACGCTGATTTACTTTAATTTCATCATTTTTATAGAATTTATTATTATAGAATTCACAAAGAATATTATTTTTACAGAATTCAATATAAAAGCTTTATAGAATTTTATAGGATATTAATATTTTATGGAATTCTTATAGAATATTATATTTTTATGGAATTCTTATAGGATATTATATTTTTATGAAATTCTTATAAAATATTATTTTTACAGAATTGATTGTTATATTTTTATGGAGTTCATATAGAATATAATTTTTACGATGTTCATTATTATATTTTCATAGAATTCGTATATAATGTTATTTTCACAAAATTCATTATTATTATTCATTTTTTAATTCATATAGAATACATAATTTATATATTTTTATAGAATTCATATATAATATAATTTTTACTGAATTATTATTATAGAATTCATATTGAATATTTTTTTTACAAAATTCATTCATTTATTATCTTTATTTTTCATTACGTTACTACATTTCTAATATAATATTAATGATTTAAACTAATATTTTATTAAAAATGATTATTATAATCATTGCAGAATTTTGTTTTAGTATGAAACCAAAAACTATGAAAAACTTTTTTAAGATTGCAAATTTGAAAAGTAACGTTCGAAAAATATCATGCCATTTTGGATTACATTTTTTTCGTATCGAAAAGATTCGAATAAACTTCGCTATAAATATTTCCAATAATGAAAAACAAATGAAAGGAGCTGTCTTTTCAACCCTATTTGGTGAAAGCCATGATTCCCCAAATTCAATAAACACTGTCCATTCATATTCGGAGTTTATGAATTACCCGTGCATTAGCTAAATTGAAAAAGTAAATAATGGAAAAAGGTCCGTGATTGAGTAACTATCGAAAAATGGAGTAATATTTCAATTAATGAATCTATTTGTTCATTACGTGGTCAACTAAAGCGAAATGAAAAAATTAATGAATATGCTTAATTTATGATAATACTTCCAACAAACTATGCAGCTAATTTAGATGTCTGCTGCCATTTTTTTTTCTTCTTCTTCATCGCGATGAAGAATTTTCTCAATCATATCCTGATTGAACAAAAATGCCAACAGAGTTTAGTAGATAATTACATTCCTTTCCTTTTATGATTTAGGGAGTCATAAAACGGTGAAATAAAACAGAAAAAAAATAAATAAACTGTGCAGAAAATGGAAAAGTGAAAAAAAAGTAAAGTAAGAGATATTATCTATGGTCACAGTGGCGGAATTTTTACGTAAAAATCATAATTAAGATGATTCTAGAAATAGAAAGAGAAAATACACGTATAAAAAAAATGGCGCAGCAGTAAAACGTAAAAGCATATAGTTTTAACGAGGCATATACTAGATCTTTAATTAAAAGTACTTTGCGAAAATAGTTCCTTTAATAATAATGCAAAACAATAACAACAACTCTATTTCTACGAAAGAAAAAAAATATATATATTTTTATTTTTTTGGTTCTAAGTAATTTTATGGAATGTCCGGAATTCTTAGAAGAATGGAATGTTGAAAAAGAAGAAAAGAACACCGAAGAGAAAAGTAAAAGATTCTAAGCGCATATTTCAACAACTAACATGCAAAACTGCATAAACCTCGATGGATAGCGAGGTTAAAGGCCTTTTAGGAGTTAAGAGAAAGAAATAAGGAAGCAAGAAAAAAAGAACATGGAGACATAGTTTAGAATATGAGGCTAGTTATGGCTTGAAGTAAATGCCTATTAGGTATGCAAAAAAGTATGTTGTGTTTTATATGATTGTTGGTTAAATTTATGTGGGGTTAAAAAAATGTACATATTGTCCATGAATATTATTTCATAGATAAAAGGTGCAATAATTTTTGAGTAGCTTACTTTAAGCTACACTTGCCTCCTGGGTAGTACTAAATGAGTAACAATTATTGCAAGAATAGAGCTATGTTTGCAACTGTGGCAGCTATGAAGACCTTATCGTCAAATTATTAGAAGATACTAAGAAAAAAATAGAAGGACTCGGTTTGTAAAATACCAGATTCCCCTAGATCAATCGCAGTAATGGCCTTCTGTCTGAAGATTGGACATGATTGCATTGCTAAACATCAACAATAACAGCCCTTTGTGCAACCAGAACACTGAGCTGGACAAAGACCATTTGCTAAGTTGTTCTTCTTGAATGAAGAAGATTTATACAGCAGGCATTGGCCGGCTAGAGAGTGGATGAAATTGGTATTCAGCGAATAATTTTCTTTTATGTTTATGTAGTCACAGTTCTGACGTAATTATTTTTATTGTTATGAGATACTGTTTTGCTGGTTTGTATTCCATCTTTATGCTTCAATCTCATGCATTTATGATGCATGGGAGCCAATGATATAAAATAAAGTGCTTTTGTAATAAAAATTTCAATTGTCTACTAGAATGAAATATTTGGTTGGTCAGAAAATTACGTCGCTTTTTTGAGAAAATTTCAATTTCTAATATTTAAGCACATAAGTAAGATTAATTAATGAAATAGTGACCACTGTTTCCTACAACCTTCCTCCATCTGTCAACAAAGTCATTTATGCAGAATTTATAAAAGATCATATCCTTTGAAGCCAAAAAATCAACAACTGCCTTTTGAACATAATAAAAATTTCGAAACTTTTTTTTTAAAGAAATTTTCATCGAGAGGAACAAATGGTAGTCAGATAGGGCCAAATCTGGTTAGTATGGTGGTTTTGATAAAACGTCATAATCATGAGCCTATAACCGTCTTTAAAGATATGTGAGGTCTGGAGTTGTCATGTTGAAAGACAATATATTTTTCAATTCCTTCTATTAGCTTACACTCTCCCTATATATATCTTGTTCAAATTTTCAATCTTTCATAAAATACTTTTTATTCATCCACTCAAGTTAAAAAACATTTTTTTAACTTGTAGTGGATAATACTTGATGTTAATACAGTTTTTCAAATATCAATTCAATAATTAAATTTAACTAATTAATTTTAGTTTTTTTTAGATTGAAATTGCATATATCTACCAATAGATGGCGCCAGATGAACTTATTTATAAAGGATTTTCTGCAATATAGTGAAAAAAAAGTGGAAATTGACTTAATTTTTTTTTGTATTACTTGTTTTATACAGTGCTGGGTAAAGTTCATGTATTTTTGTATCAGGCCCGCTTAGTTGTTCACGATATATGTATGCTGTGACAGTTTGATCTTATTGCAACAGTTTACAGTGGACAAGATTTCGGCAATCCCACCAAAAGCAAAACTTTATTTTTTTGGTGTAAACTAGCCTTCGCAAAGATAGAAGATGAACTGCCTGGCATTACCTTGGCTCTTTTTCTAACTGTATTGCCATACACAATCCACTTTTGGTCAACAGTAACCAGGCGATCCAAGAATGGATAGCCTGGTATATTGCTGTCGAGTCAGCAAAGAAGAAATAATATAAATTCGATCTACCCTATCGTTTTTACTTAATTCACGAGGAATTTGTAGACAAAACCAAGCTCGCTTAATAGTGGTTCCTCAGCCACTAAAGCTCTCAGTATATAGTCATCAAGCTTCCTTGGTCTTCCGGGGAAAGGTTTATCTTAAAGCTTCTTGTCACCTGACCTGAGTTTTCCAAACCATCTTTGGACAGTAAGCATTTTAACTTTACATGGTCCAAAGACGAAATACAAATTTTTATGCACTTCTATCTCAGTATAACCAAATTAGAAGAGAGAGTACCTACAATGAAGTTTTTTGTGATCTATCATATCCTTCCTCAAAATTTAATGAGTAATAAACATCTATCATATAAATAACAGAAATATTTTCTTTCGATTAATACTAAATATATCTAAATCACACAAAAAAACAACGAAATAGTGAACATTTCAATTGAGTAACAGAAAAATTATACAACTTTCCTACCAACCTACCTACTAGAAGAAGCCCTAATTAAACAATACATATATGATGAAGTTAAAAAAAAACTTATTATTTAATTTTACTACATGTTGCAAAGTTATTCAAAAACATTGAAATAAAAATAAAAATCTCACCACCACACAAATTATATTTCTATCAAATAATTTTACAAAGTGTTGATTAATAAGAAGCCATTTTTCAAAAAAATATTTTAATAATGAAGTGAAATTAGATTTGCTTGTGGATGCTTTAAGAACTTTGTCTATCTCAACAGTTAGCAACAGAAAGTGTTGGTGATTAATTGTTAAGACAATTCACAAAATCTAATCAATTAAAACACTGGCTCTTTTAAATAGAACAAAAAGTTCGTTTTAATTAAATAAATGGATCGTTCAAATATTCCTTCATGAAATGTGGCTTCCAAAGGCAGTGTGGTTAGTTATCTTTGAAACGCATTATTCTAATTTGAAAGTTAAGAATAGATGAATAAAAAAGTTTGTTTTCAACAGAAAACATTTAAAATATTGATCATTTATACAGACTTTAATAGAAATTAGTTAAGAAATTAAATTAAAAATTAAGAGTACAATAATCGTAATGATATTTAATGTTGGTCCTTTCATCAGTCAACTTAGAAGAATTTACTATGCTTTGATTATAGTTTATTAATGCTAGTAAATAAATACTAGATAATATACATATTTATACTAATAACTTAATCAATAAATAGTCACTGTCTAATATCTTAAATACCAGCGATACGATTATTTTTCACCTTTTCCGAATCGAGAATGTGGCAACATCAATCGTTTTGCCTATTGGCACTTCAATTCTGCTATGGACAAAAATTGTCGCCAAAGGTTCTACTTTGGCGAGGAATTTGTTTTGGCGAGAATAATATAATATTTGTATAAAAACAATGCTTCCATGATTATAAGTGAAATTAAATTCTTTTTTTTTTACTTCTTCAACCATTATCAATAATAAAAAATAATATCAAATGTGCTCCGTAAAGATAATTGTGCAAAATACTCGATTTTTAAAATAAAATTTCAGAGATCTTGAAATCAAAAATAAATAAAAAAGCTGACATCATTCAAAACATTTACAAAAGAATATTTAATCTCGTTAGTAGAGATAGAGATGCCACAAATGGCATGGCTTATTAGATTAAAGACTCTTTGTTAATAAGCAAGCAATATGGTTAAACAAACAGAAGAGACAAAAAACGTCTGAGCTTAAGCGAGAATAATCTATAGGATCTGTATAACTTGAAATATATATAGAGAGATTTAATATGTTAATTAATAGTTTATTTTGTAAATTCATATATTACCTAAGAAACTATTCAGAACTAAAGTAGTAAAGGAAGGATTACAAGAAAAAAGTTTCTGAATAATATCTTTACATTACAGTAATTTCCTTTTTTTGTTGATTAAGTTGATTGTTGATTCTTATACAGAATTAACAGACACTTATGAATTAATGAAAATTGTATAATTGCTAGACTTATAACACGAAAAAGATTATAGGATTTACATTATCATCAATAGTGTCAGAATAAAGCTATAAAATTTTCTTTCTTATATTATTTCTTTCTGCTCGAAATGAGAAAATTTTCTTTCTGCAATTAAGAAATAGAATGAAATTATGTACATAATTAATAGATGATGCTCTGTCAGCTTAGTTGTAAGCATCAATGAATGTTGAAGAAGTTTATGTGAGTGTTAATTATTATGGAAAATATTTATTTTGAAGAATTTTATACACGATTGACTTTATAAATCAACTTTATTTGGTTAAGATTTAATATATTTATATATATATATATATAAATAAAAGATATTTCAAGCCAATTTCATTACATCAAAATGAGCTAGCTATATTATATATTTTATATACATTAATATGGAGTGCAACGTAGATCTACCTCCTCGTAGTGCACTCCGGGTAATGTCTGCTATGGCAAAATGATCTAAAAACACAGCCTTCAGTCTGGTTCTCAGTGTTAGTTTCTTAAAGTTCTGCGATGGAACGCAAGGGGTTTGTCTCATTATTATCGGTGGTATTGCTACGGCTTTTCTGTGGTCCCGATTTTCTTCGCAAACACCTTCATAAAATTAAACTGATTCTTGACCCTTTCAAGAATCAGTTCAATCCCTTGATAACCAGGAAGAAATGGCTATGTTTCGCCTTGCTTCCTGTTCTGCACTGCCTCCTCTTTCTTTATGAAAGCGTTATTAGATTGCCAGACTTAAGTTGATGGATTAATTGAAGTCATTTGTCATCTTGTTCTTTGTATTTATTTTTTTATGGTATCTGCTGCCCTGTTAACTTGCCATTTGATCAAAAACTACACATTAGTATCACGTATTTTAATATGTAATTATTAAATTATGCAAAGAATATTTAATCTTTGCAAAAGGCTCTAGAATTTTATAAGAAATTAAAAAAAAACTATAAAGACAATAAAAGCTTTGCAAGCACTGATTCATAATATAAGTGGAAAGGTGACACGAGTAATATTAAAGACACTTTGATAGTTAAAGAAATGGAGAAATTATACAAAAACTATTATGATAGCGTTCGTAATTTTCTTGATAATCAAAGAAAATTACGAACACAAACATAAGTCATAAATACTGTCTAATCATGTAAAAACCCCAGTGGATGATAATATCCTATCTGAATTGAAAATAAATAAATTAATGTATGTCAATTAATATTTTTGACAATAATTATTGTCAAAAATATTTTTTGAAATATTTAATACAAAATTTATTATCTTAATTAATCTTTATTTAACATAAGAGGAAGAAACATTTAATGTAAGGAATCCCTTCTTTGCCACAATTGTAAGCCAAAATAAATAAATAAAAAAATGGGCTAAGTATATTATTTTAAAAGAAATTTACCAGAAATCTAAGAATAAAAAAATTACACGAGCATTAAAGACTTCGCAAACACGTATTTCAACTCTTTACACCCAAAGGTGACATAAATGTCGATGGACATGAGATTAAAGGTCCTTTACTCAGTTAAACAAAAAGAAGCAACATCGCTAAAGAAACTGCACAGGCAGGAAGAAAAAATCAACAACAACAGCAGAGAATCTAAGCGAGGGAAAGTTATAGCATGGTGCACAAATAGAGTGAATGCTGTTTCCTTGTAAGTGGTCTAAACGCAAAACTGGACAACTCGTAAAAGATAATAAAACCGAATTGGGGTTGGAGAAGCGAGGTCTTTAATGGGACGATACGACTTTGTCCACACACTCTTGACTCTTCTCGGATGAAATAATTAGATGCCACCCCAGACCATACCATTCCTTTTTTCCGGGAAGGGCATTAAGGGTTTGTTGGTTCTTTTCTGGAGGAAGCTGGATAATGGATGGAGTATTTGGAGTGACAGTTGCTCCATCTTGTACGAAACAAATGTATTCTGTCCCATGGTATAATATGCAGTTGATGAAAATTTTGTGTCCTTTATTTTATAGCTTATTTACTATATAAGATTGAGAAGAAGCCATATAAGTAGTGTTTTATTAAGTGTGTTTAAGTAAATAAAGTGTTCTAGTATGCTTTAAATAATATAAGTAAAGCTAATTATATGATATTCAAGTTTAAAGTGTGATGTATTATATGTTACATTAATAACATATAATACACTAATATAATATTAAGTGCTTTTCCAATGCATATAAAATGCTAAATACGTGGAAAAATTATACGAAATAAACTGCACAAACGAGATAGTAACACTATAACATTAACAAGTCATAAACACTATGTAATCATATAAAAACCCCAATGGATAGTTATATGCAAACTAAACTGCATTTAATTAATTTAATGAATATGGAAAATAATAATACATTACTTAATTACTACTAAAAATATTTTTTTAAATATTTAATACAAGATTTATTATCTTATTAATCTTATTTAGCGTAAGAAGATAAAAAATATTTAATGTAAGGAATCACTCCTTTTCTACAATTGCAAGCCAAGATAAATAAAAAACAATGAACTAAGTATTTTTTTTTACCAGAAATCTTGAAATAAAATATCATAAATTACACCAGCATTAAAGACTTTGCAAACGTGTATTTCAACTCTTTAACACGCAAAGGTGACATAAATGTCAATGGGCATGAGATTAAAGGCCCTACCTCAGTTAAACAAAAAGAAGCATTACCACTAAAAGAAACTGCACGGGCAAGAAGGAAAAGCAACAACAGCAGAGAATCTAAGCGAAGGAAAGTTACAGCATTGTGCACAAACAGAGTGAATGCCGTTTCCTTGTAAGTGGTCTTAACGCAAAACTGGACAAGTCGGAAAAGATAATAAAACTTAATTGGGGTTGGAGAAGCGAGGCCTTGGGACGATACGACTTTGTCCACAGACTCTTGGCTCTCCGGAAGAAATAATTAGATGCCTACCCAGACTATACCCTTCCCTTTTTTTACCCTTCTTCCAGGAAGGACCTTAAGGGTTTGTTGGTACTTTTCTGGAGGAAGCTGGATAATGGATGGAGTATTTGGAGTGACAGTTGCTGAATCTTGTGCCGAACAAATGCATGCTGTCCCATGGTATAATATGTAGTTGATGAAAATTTTGTGTCCTTTATCTTATAGCACTTTTACAAGATTCAGAAGAAGTGATGTAAGTGGTATTTTTATGAAGTGAATAAGTGTGTTTAAGTAAATAAAGTGTCATAGTATGTTTTAAATAATGTAAGTAAAGTTTATTACATGATATTAAAGTTTAATGTGTTATATGTTACATTAATACCATAGTACATACCATATAGTGCATTAAGATAATATTAAATGCCTTTCCAATGCATATAAAATGTTAAAGAAATGGAAAAAGTATTCGAAACAAACTGCAATAACAAGATAATAACACTATAACATTAACAAGTCATAAGCACTGTGTAATCATATAAAAACAACAATGAATAGATATATACTAACTGAACTGAATTTAATTAATTTAACGAATACGGGAAAAGGGTAATGAATGCATTAACTATTATCAAAATATTTTTTTGAAATATATTATAGAAGTTATCTTAATTAATCTTATTTAACATAAGAAGAAAAAAATATTTAATGTAAGAAATCTCTCCTTTGCCATCGCAGTAAACCAAGATAAATAAATAAAAAAAAAAATGGGCCAAGTATTTTATTTTAAAGGAACTTACCAGAAATCTTACAAATAAAAAATAAATTACACCAGCACTAAAGACTTTGCAAACGCATATTTCAACTATTTCAACTCTTTACGCGCAAAGGTGACATAAATGTCGATCGCCATGAGATTAAAGGCCCTACCTCAGTTAAACAAAAAGAAGCAACACCACTAAAAGAAACCACACGAGCAAGATGAAAACAGCAACAGCAGGGAGTCTAATACATGGAAACTTACAGTATTGTGCACAAACAGAGTTAATGCTGTTTCCTTGTAAGTGGTCTTAACGCAAAACTGGACACCTCGGAAGAGATAATAAAACCAAATTGGGGTTTTAGAAGCAAGGTCTTTAATGGGACGATACGACTATGTCCACAGACCCTTGGATCTTCGGAAGAAATAATTAGATGCCTCCCCAAACCAGACCCTTCCTTTTTTCCGAGAAGGATATTAAGGGTTTGTTGGATCTTTTCTGGAGGGAACTGGATAATAGATGGAGTATTTGGAGAGACAGTTGCTCCATTTTGTGCCGAACAAATGTATACTGCCCCATGGTATAATATATAGTTGATGAAAATTTTGTGTCCTTTATCTTATAGCACTTTTACAAGATTCAGAAGAAGTGATGTAAATGGTATTTTTATGAAGTGAATAAGTGTGTTTAAGTAAATAAAGTGTCATAGTATGTTTTAAATAATGTAAGTAAAGTTTATTACATGATATTAAAGTTTAATATGTTATATGTTATACTAGAAGACCCGGCCACGCGTTGCTGTGGCTTTCTTGTATTTCGTTCAATTATTAGATACTATAAATGGTATTGTTAAGGAAGTGATTGGTAAAGAATGATGAAAAGATCAAATTAAGCTTCAACGAATAGAAAATGTTTAATTTTTATTAATTTAATGAATGAGGTTGATAATGTTGATTTTTAAGACTGTTTTATAATTATTTTACGTAATTTAAATTTTAATAAACATTACTTTCATTTAACTAAGAACTAAGCGATGAACAATATTTCTTGTTAGTCTGTCTTTCGTCAAAATAAATAAATTCGATGGTTTTCGAACACGTGAGCATGCAACATACAGCTGCCAATGGGAGAAACACGGATTCTGAGGTTAGATTTTTTTGGTGGTCTTTTACTGAAAATAATAATTGAAAAAATACAACACAATTAAAATAAAATCGGGATATAATAAGAAAAGTCTTTAAAAAAAATTCACAATAAAATACAAATGCAAACGATCGTTTAAAGTACACGAACACCTTCGAAGGAATTTTTTTGAAATTTTTTATCTTTGTACACATTTTTGGATTGAATGTATCTAAAAACTAATGATTTCACATAAAAAAAATTTCATTATTATTATTTTTTTAATTTTTATAAACTAAAATAAGGGTAAAAATGGCCAAAAATTGATACTGTTACAAAAAATGAAATCAAATCAATATTTCTTAAATTTCTAAGTTTGTATTTATTTGTACTAACATTTTACAGTGAATAGACCTCTGGTTAATTTATATCTTTATTATTTATTATTTTGTGCTAGTTTAAATGCTGTCGACACAAAATTCTTCCAAAATTTGCATGTAATTCCAAGTTTAACAATTAAAATAAAAAATATTTATGTAGCTATAATCATTTCAGAGGTCTATTCCCTGTAAATATTTATGAAAAATATAAATGCAAAGTTTTGTAGCATTTGGATCAAAATTACTTGTGCTATGGTGTTTCACATGAAAACAAAACGCATAAAAATTCATTCTGAAAAAAAGCTAAAAACAACTTTTAATTAGATATATTACTTTTAAAAATGTTGTAAATATATTAAAATGCCATTGAATTATCAAGTTCATAGTCTTATTTATTAAAAAATATAGTTTTATTTTTCCTTAAAGCTGTAAATATTTTCTGAGCTTTGTTTTGAAAAAGTTAAAATTTGCTCGACAAAATTTTTTTTTACAACTTCCTGCTATTTGCAAAGACTTTTTAATATGAAATGACCTGAATTTAAAATATTTAGCCTTTTTCCAAGTGTTTTGATTAAATATATTCAAAACCTTTGAATTTCATATAAAAATATCAACTTTTTTATACAATTTATTCTTTAAAATATGGATAAACATTGCAAAAATGTGATATTGTTGCAAAACTTTATAATTCAAAAATAAATAAAACATGAATAGTTTTTTTCCTTTGCAAGTATTTTTATGCTGGGAATATCCTTATGTAGCTCATATACTGTTTTCAAATTTATATCTTAATTATTTATACATTTTTGTATGCTTAAAGTTTGTAGACACGAAATTCTTTTTACAAATTTACAAAAATTCTTAGTTTAAAAACTAAAATAAAAATAATTTATGAATTTAGGTTAAATTCCATCTTCTATTCCTTTCATACATTTAAAGAAAACTTTTACATGAAATTTCAAAGCATTTAGAACTGAAATATTTTTATTATGATGTTTTGAATGAATAAAAAATGCATAAAAATTCAAATAAGAAATAATTAAAACCAACTTTTAAATGTAAATAAAAACAAATGTACATACATAAAAATGTTATTGAACTTTAAATTCTCCATTATTAATATAAACACTTATTTATTTGTTTTGTTTTCTTTAAATAACTTCCAACTTAAAAGTACCATTTATCAATTTTTCTTCGACAATATTTAAATCACTCAAATTTATAACTCAAATTCTTTGTTTTCCAAATAACAAAAGTTTTTAAAATAAAATATCCTTGATTTTCAACTTGCAACTATTATAATACCTTTTATAAAATTTTAATGTTATCATTATATCAAATAATTGCAGAGTTTACTTGATTTTCACACTTTTCAAAAAATCCTTAAAATTCATCATCTTTCTTTAAAATTACATTGTAATAATTTTAAATAATAAATTATAATAATTATTTATTATTATAATTTATTATTTAAATATTAAATATATTAAAATTATTACATTATATATTAAATTATAATAATAATTATAAAAATTATAAAAATTATTTATATTAATTAATTATTTATATTAAATTATTATATAAATAATAATTTATAAATTTATATAAGTTTAATTGCAGATCACATTTCATTTTAGAATTCTTAATCAAATAAAACACATGTTGCCAAACTTTAAGCATAGAAAAGTTCAATGTTTTGATTCACAACTTTTCATTCCATATATTTTATTCCAATTCAAATTCAAACTTAGAAAATAAAAAAAATATTGATAATCAAATCAGGCAATACTTACATACATTTGATTTATTTCGCATAGAAATAATATAAATTTCATACAATATAATTTTCATAAAATTTAAAGTAGTACATAAAACAATAATATTCAGAACATGAGAATTTTACGGTTATGTAGTACAGGCATCGAGACACGGCGCCATCTAAAAATAGTCATTATATTGTTCGAAAAATGAAGCTTTGAATTCCTCTAATTGCAGTCTTGCAACCCTAAAGAAATTGGCTGAAATTTGGCGAAAATTGAGGGTTGCAAGATTGGCGCCTTCGTCAATGCTAGATTTTAACCGATTTTGCATTTAAATACAAAAAAAATCTGAATAAAAACTATCCTATTTCTCAAGTTGGAACAAAACACACATTTAAAAAAAAAAAAGTTAAAATCGGATGGTTAGTTTCGGAGTTCATCGCGAACAAACATCGTGACACGGGAATTATATATAATAGATTAATACCATAGTACATACCATATAGTGCATTAAGATAATATTAAATGCCTTTCCAATGCATATAAAATGTTAAGGAAATGGAAAAAGTATTCGAAACAAACTGCAATAACAAGATAATAACACTATAACATTAACAAGTCATAAGCACTGTGTAATCATATAAAAACAACAATGGATAGATATCTACTAACTGAACTGAATTTAATTAATTTAACGAATACGGGAAAAGGTTAATGAATGCATTAATTATTATCAAAATATTTTTTTGAAATATATTATAGAAGTTATCTTAATTAATCTTATTTAACATAAGAAGAAAAAAATATTTAATGTAAGAAATCTCTCCTTTGCCATCGCAGTAAACCAAGATAAATAAATAAAAAAAAAA
>BPLQ01001567.1:111082-217261 GCA_021605075.1 Caerostris darwini
TCCCATGCTATAATATGTAGTTGATGAGAATTTTGTGTCTTTTGTTTTATGGCATATTTATAAGATTGAGAAGATGGCATGTAAGTAGTGTTTCATTAGTGTATATATTTAAGTGTGTTTAGGTAAATAAAGTGTTATAGCATTTTTAAAATAATGTAAGTAAAGTTTATTGTGTGATATTAAATTTTAAAATATAATGTTTAATATGCTATATTAATAACATATAATAGATTAACATATTTAAAATATAATGTATTATATGTTATTATTAAGCTTATCTTTAAGCATATTACAGTTTATTATGTGTTTTAAATAATGTAAGTAAAGTGCTATAGTATAGTAAATATGTTTTTATATGTGTGTTTTTATTTTATTATTAGTGTTTTATTATATTTTTAAAGTAAGAAAAATTATTTTTATGCACAAAATTACTACCTAAATAATGCAACATCACGTCTTCAATAATTAACGTTTAGAAGGTGCTTATTTAATGTCTGTGCTTAATTATTTTATTTACTTCTTGTTATGGTACGAACTTAATCAATCAATTTTTTCAATGCATTTCTTCATTTTAAAAAAAATGAAAAAATGCATTGAAAAAATTAATTTGTTAATAAATAATTAATTTAATAATAAAATAATAATCTGTTTTATATGTCTTATTTCTCTACTTAATTATAAAGAAATGTTTGCTTTCTGGTATGAAATATGTAGAGTAATATAATATAGATAAATGCATAGTTGATGAAAATTTTCGTCCATTAATTTATACACTGAAGTGACAAAAGTCATGGGATACCTCTTAATATCGTGTCGGCCCTCCTTTCGCCCGGCGAAGTGCAGCAACTCGACGTGGCATGGACTGAACAACTCGTTGGAAGTCTTCTGCAGGAATATTGAGCCATGCTGTCTCGAAAGACGTCCATAATTGTGAAAGCGTTGATGGTGCAGGAATTTGGGCACAAACAGACCTCTCGATGATGTCCCATAAATGCTCGATGGGATTCATGTTGGGCAATCTAGGTGGCCAGATCATTCGTTGGAATTGTCCAGAATGTTCTTCAAACCAATCGCGAACAGTTGTGGCCCGGTGACATGGCGCATTGTCATCCATAAAAATCCCATCGTTGTTTGGGTACATGAAGTCCATGAATGGCTGCAAATTATCTCCAAGTAGCTGAACATAAGCATTTCCAGTCAATGTTCGGTCCAGTCGCACTAGAGGACCAAGTCCATGCCATGAAAAAACAGCCCACACCATTACGAAGCCACCACCAGCTTGAACAGTGCCTTGCTGACAGTTTGGGTCCATGGCTTCGTGGGGTCTGCGCCACTACTCTACTCTCGAACCCTACCATCAGCTCTTACCAACTGAAATCGGGACTCCTCGGACCAGGCCACGGTTTTCCATTCATCTAGGGACCAACCGATATGCTCACGTGTCCACGAGAGTCCCTGCAAGCGATGTCGTTCTGTCAGTAAAGGCACTCGAGTCGGTCTTCTGCTGGAATAGCCCAAGAAAGCCAAATTTCTCCGCACAGTTCTAACAGACAAGCCCCTTGTACGTCCCACATTTATTTCTGCGGTTATTTGACGCAGTGTTGCTTGTCTGTTAGAATTTACGACTCTTTGCAGACGTCGCCGGTCTCGGTCGTTAAGTGCAGGCGGTCGACCGCTGCGCTGTCCATGGTGGGATGTTATGCCTGAAATTTCATACTCTCGGCACACTCTTGACACAGTGGATCTGGGAATGTTGAATTCCCTAACGATTTCCGAAATGGCATGACCCATGCGTCTAGCTCCAACTAACATTCCGCGTTCAAAGTCTGTTAATTCCCGTCTTGCGGTCATCATCACGTCAAAACCTCTTCACATGAATAAGTTGAACAGAAATGAAAGCTCTGCGAAAGCACTGCGCATTTATACCTGTTCTACGCGATGCTACTGCCATCTGAAAATTTGCATATTGCTATCCCATGACTTTTGTCACTTCAGTGTATCTTTAAAAGATTGAAATTATCCTTATAAGTGATGTTTTTTAATATTTTATACAGCCTTTATAGAGTATATTTTTGATTGCATTATTTATATTTTGTATTACAAATTTATTTTATTACATTAAAATTATTTATTACAGTAAGAAAAAAAATTACAACATCATCTCTTTTTTTAATAACCAGCATTAGAAGGTGCTTATTTATTACTTGCGTTTAATTATTTTATTTACTTCCTGTTACATTTCGATTTTAATCAATTAATTTTCCATGCATTTCTTCATTTTTTTTCTTTTTTATATGTCTTAGTTCTCTTCTTAATTATAAAGAAATGCTTGCTGTCTGGTATATAACGTGTATAGTAATATAATATAGATAAACGTATAGTTGATGAAAATTTTGCTTCCATAAACTTATAATATCTTTGCAAGATTAAAATATTCTTTATAAGTGATGATTTTTAATATTTTATACTTTTATAGAGTATATTTTTTATTGCTATTAATTCCAGAAAGTAAATAACGAAATATTCTAATATCAAGTTTTCTGTGATGGCTGACGACGAAAATATGTTTATTTGTCGCTTGCATTTATTTTATTATTTATGTTGAGTTTGACTTATAAATAAGATTTAATTTCTTAATGCATTACTGTATTTTTTTGGGTTTTTTTATAAGCCTTAGTTCTTTTTATAATATTCTACAGATGGGTTTATTTTATTAGCTCCTTTCTTCAGGCTTTTTCAAAAACATTTTCGTTTAATATTAAATGAACAAATCATATTTGCTATCTTCACTTTTATATATTGAGAAAACGCCTTTATAAGTATGTTGTATTTTCATATAGAGAACATTTTCGATGATATTAATACGAGAAAATAAAAACTAAATATTATAATGTCATGATGGCTATGGCAATGGTGTATTCCTTAAGATGGCAATGGCTAGTTATGTATAACCAATAAATAAGCCCTATTTGTTATTATTATTTTTTTAACGTCTTTTTACATATAGATTTATTTATTTATTTAATTATTTAAGATAATTATTTTTTTACGTTATTTATTATTAAATAATATAAAAACATTTTTTTTTCATAAGATTGTATTAATTACATGAAGACATGAAACTATCATTGTGAGTAAAAAAAAAGTAAGTTTCGAATAATAAATGCTGAATATTTTCTTTCGAAATTTCTGAATTTTGCAAAATTTGAACTTCTTAAGAATCATATTTTTCTATTGATTAAAATTTGAAAATTCCCCCAGTTCTTAGCAAATGATAAAATATTAAATAAAGCTTATTTCTAATCAGTGATTTTTTTTATTTTTTTTATTATTTAATGTTTTTAATTATTTCAACTTATATATTAAGATCTGAAACTGTATTTTTTACAATTATAATACAGAAGAAATACACGCGTTTTCTATATTTAATGAACATTCTTACTTGTTTAATTTTAAAAATTGATAATATAATGCACTAATTACATATTTTTAAATTAGTTTAAAATTTTTCTACCTTTTACAAAAAGGAAATGTTTGTATTAGCTCCTATTTATATTTTTATTGTTGAGCTAAACGTTAAAATGCTTAGAAATTTCTTTAAATATTCATTTGCTAAAATAGGATTTTAAATGTTTATTATTATTATTTTTATAAAATTGTTACTTAGCCTTTAGCGAATTATTTCTTTTTCAACTAACTAATGAACTAAATAAATACAATATAAATATTTTAATGCAGTATTGATGTCTTTTTAATTCATTTTTAGTGATAAATAAACAACATTTAAAAAAATGAAATTTTTTGTCCCAGAAAATTTTTTATTATTTTTAATTTACTAATTTGCTTATTGAAGGTAACAATAATTAATTAATGGATATTTAATATTTCCCTGAAAAATAATTAATCCTTTAAATGTTAACAGTCGTCAATTTAAAAGGTTGTCAGATTTTAAGATAACTTTTATAAAAACATGATGTTGTGATAATATAAGTTTTTTAAAGACTATTTATCTTGAACTTTGACTTCTGAGGAGTCAAAAAGAAAAAAAAGTAGACAATACTGTATAAATACTTTCTCAAGAAATTGGAAATTTATAATTGAATAGAGTAATTTTTAGTGGTTTTGTAAATTCCGAGTAACTGAAACTCAGGTTCAACAAAACATTTTCTCCAATTTTATGATTATTTTTATCTTAATTTTTCAAATGACTATAGATTATTTGAGTTTTATCTGTTATATCGTGACTCCTCTTTCAATCTATTAGTTCCTCACTGTTTTAGAATCACTTAGATTAACTAAAATGTTCGAGATTAACTATCTTGAGCCACAGGTTAATATTAAAGGCATCTTTATTATTATTATTATTATTGTTAATTTTTCATAGGACTTAGGATTATCTGAGTTTTATCTGTTACATCATGCATCCTCTTCCAGTCTATTAGTTCTTTTCCATATTAGAACTATTTAAATTAACTAGAAGCACCACAACTACCTTAATCAATAGGTTAATATTAAAACCATCTTTTTGCCACTTCTTATATAACTTTCTTGTGATTACTCTTACATTGTATGAGAAACAAACTCTCCACGAAAAAGAAACAATGTTTATTAACACACAAAATTAATAAATACTCATAAACTGGCTAAACTGCAGCAGCTATTGACCTAAGTATCCCATACAGGATTATAGGACAAGCAATGTTTCTCCACAAAATAATTGAACGTTTCTCTCTTCTTTTTCTATTTGTTTCCCCTCTACGTGAGAAAACTGTATTAAATAAATGCTGTTTACTCATATATTAGCTAAATTGAGAAAGTTAATAACTAAAACAGCTCATGAGGATTTATAGGAATTACATTATTACTATTTGTTCATAGATTACAGACAGGTCACTATGTTGCTGTGTTGGTGATGATTGAAATGACTTGCTATAAACAATTCAAGAAAAATTCAGGTTTCAATGAAAGATTAAGACATTGAATATTATACGCATCTACCTTAGTAATATATTAAACAATTAAATGTTAGAAACTTTATTTAATGTTCTTCATTTATTGCAGCATCTTTCTCAATGACGTGATAGTTCAGATGCAATCGCTTCATCTATGTTAGTATTTATTTATTTCTATCACACAAAAGTATCAATTTATGTTATTGATAACAACATGAAAGTTCATAAATAACCATTCTTCTTTGTTCATAGATTACAACAGGAAAGGCAGGTCGAGATATGTTGTTGCTTTGCTGGTGAACCACTTAACCGCATGCAAATTTTGTAATGACTTGTTGTACATAATTGAAGAAAAACTCAGATTTCGATGGAAGATTAAAACATTAAATATTATCTACCTCTATCTTAGTAAGATATTAAACAATTAAATGTATGAAACTCTATTTAATGTTTTCCGATTTATTGCAGCATCTTTGTCAATGACTTGCTAGTTTAGACGCAAGCTCTTCGTCTATGTTAATATTTATTTATTTCTGTCACACAAAAGTATCAATTCTGATTAATAGAAGTTGCCCCCCCCCCTTTCACTCTTCCGATGAGACTCAGTTGGTTTCTGGACTTGGTTTAGACGTTGCTGTCTACTAAGTGGATAAGAAATAAAAACAACAATTCTGACTAATATCAAGACAAAATGTATGTTACAAGAAACCATAAATATTTTACGAAATTTGCAAATAAATGTGAAGTGCCCAGAAAGCAATTGTAGCCATTGCAGGATAATGTATTAAATTAAGCCTTTTTGGGCTAACATATATTTGTGAACTAATATTTTCATATGATCTAACTATAATAAATAAAAAAATTAGAATTATTTTATTAGAAGCTTTTTTATTTAATATACAATATATATAAATCCTAAAATGCATATAATTCTATGCAAGGTCACATATCTAATTATTTCTTAACTTTTTTTTTTATCAGTAACAGAATATAAATATTACATAATGTACAGAAACGAAATATAAATAATATACATAAATTTAATATAAATAATATAATAATATGTAGAAACGGTATTGAAATAATATAAATACAAAAATAAAATTGTTGCATTAGTCAGTGCAAGAATTTTTTTGGTAGTTGAATTTTGTTCTCAATAATAAAATCAGAGAAACACTTGAAACACAAGCATTTTTTAAAAATAAAATTCAAATTTTGTTTTATGTGTATGATGAATGAATGAATACATGATGAATGGTAAATGATAATGAATTTTATGTAGATGAGGAATGGTAAATAATGATGAATTGAATTTTATGTAGATGAGGAATGGTAAATGATAATGAATTCAATTTTATGTACATGATGAATGCTTTATGTACATCATGCATTACTAAGAAATGCATATTTTGAAAGTTTTAGAAGAGTATTTAAAAGTATATCTCATGCCAATTACGTGATTATTAATAAATGATTATAATTATGAATAAATAATCATGACTTGTTTTGCAACATAAATTCAGTGTGTTGTAAAACACAAATGAATTATTAATAAGGTCATTATTTAGAATCATAAACTTAAATAAAGTAAATATATGCATTTGACATTGACAGATCATGTAATACAATTTATATTCGTATGCCATTGTTTATTAGATGAATTTATTTATCTTATAAGGGATAACCAACATGATAAAAGACTTCAGTCATGGCAAATATTGTGAAAAAATTGAAACCTTTCCAGAACTGATATTTTTATTCTCCTTAGTATTCTTTCACACAGCAAAAGCATAACTCGGGTAACACTTTTTGCAACAGTGATGGCATGAAAAATTATGCTTCCTTTCATTTTTTTTTTATCTACGTCGATAATGTTTCCTATGGACGACTTTTTTTCTGGCATTACCACCAAACAGAAAAACATCCTAACGACAACAACAAAAAAAGAAAGGAGGTCGCCATACCACTGTAACCGTATCTATCGAAATCTGGCAGGCATTCCATCATAACGCTTCAGGTGTTTTTTGTTCCTAACACTTGAACCTCATTTTTTCTATCCCTTATTTCCCCAGAATCAAAGCAGCCAACAGCAACCTCCACCCTAAAAAAAATAAAAAAAAATATGCCAGCCGAAATGACAAAACAACGAACGATAGCAGCCAGCACACAAAAAAATGGTGGCGACCTTTTTCCCCTAAAAGTTTCCTTTTCCCCGAATGGCATCGGGATATGGCCATGATGACAATCTGATGAATGCTTTCCCAAATTCCTCAAGGTACCCCCATCGTGCTGGGAATTTCCAGGAATTCTCCAGGAATTTCACTGGCTTACAGATACGAATTGTGCGAGATAAATTTTTCCCTCCACCCTGGAAAAGCATGGTGACTTCAATTACCAAGCACCGCTCTCTCGCTATTTATGTTATTTGAGGTGTTAAGTCAGGCGAGTTTGTCTCCCAGCAGGAAATGTCTCGGCGGAGTGCTTAAACTTAATTTATCTCGAGGCAAGATCTTAAATTGGAAACTTTATTCAAGTGTTCTTTTAATGAGGTTATTTTAAGGGAGGGATGCTGTTGTGCTTTTGTAGGTAAACTAAGTGGATTGAGGAATTTAAACCCTGACTTAGGTAACTGGTGGTAATTTGTGAGCAGTTCGAAAGGAATTCATCGAAGTATATAGATTAAAAGACTATTTTTGAATAACATGTTGGAATGGATCCCCTCCAAACAATTTTACATTATGTATCACATAATTATAATTTACTTTTCACATAACAGATGAAATATCATTAATTTAATAAATTTTATAAAAAGCAAATAAACTTTTTGTGTTTGTTTTTTCATTTTCTCCTTTTCAACTGGTAAGCGGCTAGATAGACAAGGAAACGGGGATGAAGTGTGATATAAAGTAAATGACGATAATAATAATATTAAATAGAAAAATTAGGTGTTTCAAAGCTAATGGAATACTGATTTTAAATCAAATTAGAACCACTAACAGAAATTAATAATCAAAGCATTTTTAGTCAATGTAGCTTTCTCAATATATGCTTCAATTAAGAAACAGAAAAGTTAAAAGGATAAAAATGATCTTTTGCATAGACTTGTTTGTTTTAAGAATAACAACAGATGTTCTGTACTGGTTGGTCTGATTTGTGACAAAAATATCAAAACAAAATTACATCTTAACCTTCTATCTGCTTTAATCAAAAGCCTAATACAAATTCACAAATACGATAGCAATAAAGCATATACATTTAGGATTGATCATGTATTTGTGATTTTCTCAATCATTAATACACACAATTAAATCTCTGAAAATTTGTTTACGTAAATCAATTTTTACAGTTAAATTTAATTTTCATAATTATGAAAAAAAAACCTCAAAACATCAAAATAGAAAGTGCATTATAAATTTGTTACAACTACTTTAAAACCAAAATGGAACCTTAATCTTTCATCTGCTTTAATCAAAAGTATAATACAAATTCACAAATACGTTCGAAATAAAGCATATAAATTTAAAATTGATCACGTATTTGTGATTTTTTCAATCATTCCTATACACAATTAAATCTCTGAAAATTTGAATACATAAATGCGATGCACTTACGATGATTAAATTTATTTTTCATGATTATGAATAAAAAGCCCAAAGACTTCCAAATAGCAAGCGCAATAAAAATGTGTGGCAAAAACATTAAAAACAAAATTTTATCTTAAAATTCTATCTGCTTTAATTAAAACCGTAAGACAAACTCACAAATACAGTAGTAATAAATTCCACTTGCTTGGAATTCATTCGCTTACGAGTTTCTTGCCATTCCACAATTCACAAATAAGGATATCTAAAACCCGCATAAAAGTATGGTATAGAATTCATTGTTAAAATACAGAATAGATAATGCTTGTTGAACTTAAAAGAATATTCTTGTTTATTTTTATGTCTAAATTTAAACCCTCTCTAAACCAAGGTACCCGCAGACTAATTAGCATTCGAATTCCAAGGGAATTCTAACAAAACTATAGACATTAAAACTCCATTTACATTTGGAAAGAAACTGTTCTTTTAATTTGCCGTGGTAATTACTTTACTTCTCTTTTTCTTAATGCGTTGAAAAAAACCCTAACTAAATAAAAAAGCATTCTGGTTTTATTTTAAGTAACGTATTGATTTAGAACAATTAGATTCTTTTACTAGAAATAGAATATTAAAGTAAAAATACAACTGTAGAAAAATATACTTAAGAATTCGCATTTTGAAATATTTCTTTTTTTGGTGATAGTTTTAAAATGGTTATTTGATTGGGTTTTTGTTTTTAAATAAAAAAAAAGTTCATAAGCCTAAAACACGAAATGTTTAATCTTTTCCATACTCATAAATCATTTTGGTAAATCATATAATTATTTTTTGTAGTTTCTATCAAAATAAAGTTGATGAAGATTTTATATTTTATCTTAAAAGTTTGCAAAACTAGTAAATATTATTTAATTGAATATTACTCAAAATTAGAAATATATGTTTTCAATCTGAAGGAAAATAAAAATTATGCGCAAATATAGTTAAGAAGATATAATTCAAAATTTATTATCAGTTTTCCTGCGTTTCACTAATACATTTTTATTTTTCGTCTTTATAATATCATAATAATACATTTTATTAATACATATTATTAATACATTTAATGTTTTGATATATCAATTCACGACTTTCAAGTATATATAGATATATATATTATAACGTGTTCTCCACGGAAAGAGTTGTAGCATTTGGAGGGAGGAATATATATTTTTTAACAAGTGCATAATGACAACCAATCACTCAAATTTGACTGCACATAAGCAGTGTTGTGGATAGTTTTATTACATGTAATTAGTGTTGTGTACTAATGAGAACAACCTGACACTCAATCTGAAGGCAGATATTCAGTGTCATGGATAATGAGACTTCATAAAAATAGCGATTATCTGTGCGACCTTCACAGGTCAAAACAATTACAGATGGTATATGGACTACATCTTGAGTTGTTGCATCGAGATTAATGACAGATCATGGGCTGAGAAAGTGCCCACTCCAAAGAGAAGTGAGGGAAACTGATCCCCAGACTCTTGACGGATTTTCTAGGTTTTTGGAGGAGAGAGGGTGTTCTGTGACGAGTTGACAAGAAATGTTTTTCTCTTTTTCTTTGAAGTGACTGAACAGGCCCGAGATTCCGCCTGTTTACAAGTGAGCCCCTTGTGGTTTTGTGTATCACGCCATGTGATAATTAAGATTTGACACAGAATGAAATAAATTTTTCTTAGACGTGAAACTCCTCGTCCTTGGAGTGAACTGCAGCTGTGAATCAATTTATCTTTAATTTTCATTTTTTGATAAAAAAAATGTTCTGTATATATATATATAATGTTTGTAAATAGATATTAAAGTGTTCCCAAAAACCTGAAAGTAGCCCTCTTCTTGGAGGCATTAATTAAACAAAAATGTTGGGCTATAGTGTGAACGGTGGGAATAGGGTTAATTATGATGGGCCTAAGTTACACAACAAAAATATAGGGACAAACACCAAAAACGGTAACAATAAAGTAAAAAGGAACGGTATCACATTCAACCTCACCAGAATAGATCTTGGCCACTACGGAAGAAAATTAGTCATTATATAGAGGGCGCTGCTGATGCGCTGAAGTTTGTGTTGCAAAATATACGAAAGGAGCAGTTACAATAGGATAAAAATCATGCAATCTTTATAAAAATTATTTAATATAAACATGTTATTAATCATTAGAAGGGTTAAAAGTGTTTTTAATTCATTTTATTATTACAATTGTATTGCATTCTATTTGATTTTTAAATGTAAAATTAGATTCACCAGGCGATTTATTTTTTAATTAAAAACGAAGCCTACGATAAAATTAATTAAAGTGAAAATAAAAACAAAGAATGCAGTTACCTTAATGCTGTAGTATTAAATTTATTACGATTACAATGATAAAGATTGCAAATATCTTAAAAAAATACGTTTGAAATATTTTTTTTATAAAAGAAATAAATTACAATTTTTTTGTAATAAAGAAGTAGAATTCATGGACTTTCAATTGAAAAAAAAAAACGAATTTTTTTATTAAATTCTTTCCTGCTTCTAAGAAGTCTTCTTTCATGTTATGTTTGTAATAAGATAATTTTAAATTATTTTAATTAAAAACAAATTATCGTCTCTATTATTCATTTAAATTATTTATGTTTGTTGTTTCTTATCCCACTTGGCTGGCCAAGCCCACGAGCCCATATGGACTCATGATTGAAGGGGAAGGAAGCAGCTTCTGTTGTGATGGAGCACCCGTAGGTAGAAGCCTGACTTTTGCTCCGTGACGCTCTTACAGTCATAGAAGACCGGGACCTACGGCTTAAAGTGGATTCCGAACCCCTACAAACATCCATGGCACCGCCGGGATTCGAACCCGAAACCTGTGGCACCGAGCGCCAGAGCGCTAGACACTCGGCCATTCAGGTCCCAAATTTGCCAACGGCACGCAGTGTTCCCAGGTGGTCACCCACCCAAGTACTGACCGCGCCCATTGATGCTTAACTTCGGTGATCTAACGAGAACCGGTATATTCAGCATGGTACGGCCGTTGGCATAAATTATTTATAACTCTACTAATTGAATCGAATTTTTATTAAATTCAAAAAATATATATAAATTAGTTATAATTGAAAATTGTTAATTATTTGCGGCTCATTTAGTTCTATGATCGATATAAAAGGCTAAAAAATATATGTTTAATGATGAATATGAAATAGCTAAATTAATTTGATTCCTTAAATTATTTATTTACTTTCAACTGAAAGTTACAACTGTATTATGGTATTAATTCAACACTACTAATATCACTTGCACATCTTAAACTTTATAAATTAAATATTAGTTACAAAAACTAATTAACTGACTCCCTGGCACTACTGTCCATGTTGGACCATGACCGTCTGCCTTTGTAACAGGGGATTATTTCTTTTTTTAAGGCTCAAGGGTTGTTAGCATTACGTCCAACGCCCTGCAGTCATATCAGACCAGGACCTACTGTTTAAAGTGGATTCCAAATCACTACAAACATCTATGGCACATCAGGACTCGAACACGAAGTATTTAGTACCGAGCACCAGAGTAATATTACTTACTACTATTATCTAACATTAATTTTGTGATTTAAATTCTATGAAAAATAATAGTTATTAAAGGTTTTTAAAACTTTTAAAAAAAATATTATTAAAATATAAGTGTTTAAAAATATATATTATATTTAATAATAACATTTTAATATGCTTTTAAATGCTATAAAAATATATATTAAAATATAATAATATAAGATTTCTTAAGATATTATTAAAATTTTTCAAGAATTCTCAAAATGTTTTATCTTTATAAATATCTAAAGGGATATTTAAATTAAATTCCCAAAATATTTTAGTATATTACACAGTTTTTACAGTATTTCTAATAACTGTTAAATACATTTTACTATATTCCCCATTGGGGTATTTAATAACATTAGCTTGTAAACCAGATGATAAAGCTTAATAATGTATTCTTGCATTTGGAAAGAAGAAAAAACATTTAAAAAACAAAAGTAATGCATTACTCTAGACATAAACAAAAACATAAAAAGTATTTTTTACTTAACTATTTTCTTTAATAATATTCAAGCTTTTTTTTCCATGAAAAGTAATTCCATAATACCGAATTCAGATTTTCCTTTTATAATACCGGTTGGAAAAGGAGATTTATAAAACATTAACTTAAGAGCCTTAATAAAAAAACGTTAATGGGATAATTTTAAAAAAAAGGAGCAGTAAAATAGTTAAGAGGAATAAAAACACAGTAGCGAAACAATTTCAGAAGCTTTTAATGAGATATTTTTGTAAAAAAAAAAAAAACTTTTAATTCAGAAAGTTTTTTTTTTTATAAAAAAATTCACTATTATATGAAACATTTGCTATACTAGTAATCGATTTATAAAATAAAAGACAAACTTATGTTCTTTATAAAATTAAATCAGATTTTTGGAAATATTCTCAGAAGTCTTTCTCAGTCTATTCTCAGACTCTGTTAAAAATGGCATACAAAAGTTAAAAATAAATTAAACTATCAAGCGGATATTATTGGTACATATTTAATCCGTTACTGCAAATATTGTAGAAATTTCAAACTCACGTTTTATTATTTTCTTTTTAAAACTCTACATTTTTAAAAACTATAAATGGAACTTTCTGAATTTTTCTGAATGATTCAGTCACATTAAAAACAAAATAAAGTTTTTTTTTTCTTTTTTAAGGAGTTAGAATATTTGTATGCTAACTGTAATGCTTTAGAGAGATTGAGACAATATTTGAATGAAATTTAAAATAAAGTAAAGAAAGAAAATATTTTTGGAGAACACATGATTATTATTATTGTTAATTTACACTTTATTTTATTGTTAATTTATGACTTATTATAATTGCTAATTTGCACTTTCTTTTATTGCTAATTTATGTTTTATTTCTATTCTTAGTGTGCGCTTTATTTTATAGCAAATTTAAGCTTTATTTTTATTATTAATTTGAGCTCCATTTTTATTTTTAATTTGCACTTTATTTTATTGTTAATTTGTACTTTATTTTATTGTTAATTTGCGCTTTATTTTAATTGTTAAGTTGCTCTTTTAAACTATTTACTACTTCGAAAATCATTACCTAAATTTACAATTACAAACATTATCTAAGATAATTTTGGGATTTAAATGTTTTTAAAAACTTTACTAAAATATTATTAAAATATAATTGCTTAAAAATATAAATTATATTTAGTAATATTATTAAAATATATTAATTCTTAAGAAATTATTAAAATTTTTCAAGATCTCCTAAAATGTTCTAATTTTAAAAATTGCTATTGGGATAGTTACTTTACAATCCCCAAATATTTTTAATATATTTAATGAAACACAGATTTTATAGTATTTCTAATTACTGTTAAGTACATTTTACTATACACTGAAGTGACAAAAGTCATGGGATAGCAATATGCAAATTTTCAGATGGCAGTAGCATCGCGTAGAACAGGTATAAATGCGCAGTGCTTTCGCAGAGCTTTCATTTCTGTTCAAGTTATTCATGTGAAGATGTTTTGACGTGACGATGACCGCACGACGGGAATTAACAGACTTTGAACGCGGAATGTTAGTTGGGGCTAGACGTATGGGTCATGCCATTTCGGAAATCGTTAGGGAATTCAACATTCCCAGATCCACTGTGTCAAGAGTGTGCCGAGAGTATGAAATTTCAGGCATAACATCCCACCATGGACAGCACAGTGGTCGACCGCCTGCACTTAACGACCGATACCGGCGACGTCTGCAAAGAGTCGTAAATTCTAACAGACAAGCAACACGGCGTCAAATAACCACAGAAATCAATGTGGGACGTACAAGGGACTTGTTTGTTAGAACTGTGCGGAGAAATTTGCCTTTCTTGGGCTATTCCAGCAGAAGACCGACTCGAGTGCCTTTACTGACAGAACGACATCGCTTGCAGCGACTCTCGTGGGCACGTGAGCATATCGGTTGGTCCGTAGATGAATGGAAAACCGTGGCCTGGTCCGATGAGTCATGATTTCAGTTGGTAAGAGCTGATAGTAGGGTTCGAGTGTGGCGCAGACCCCACGAAGCCATGGAGCCAAACTGTCAGCAAGGCACTGTTCAAGCTGGTGGTGGCTCCGTAATGGTGTGGGCTGTTTTTTCATGGCATGGACTTGGTCCTCTGGTGCGACTGGACCGAACATTGACTGGAAATGCTTATGTTCAGCTACTTGGTGATCACTTGCAGCCATTCATGGACTTCATGTACCCAAACAACGATGGGATTTTTATGGATGACAACGCGCCATGTCACCGGGCCACAACTGTTCGCGATTGGTTTGAAGAACATTCTGGACAATTCCAACGAATGATCTGGCCACCTAGATCGCCCGACATGAATCCCATCGAGCATTTATGGGACATCATCGAGAGGTCTATTCGTGCCCAAAATCCTGCACCATCAATGCTTTCACAATTATGGACGTCTATCGAGACAGCATGGCTCAATATTCCTGCAGAAGACTTCCAACGACTTGTTGAGTCCATGCCACGTCGAGTTGCTGCACTTCGCCGGGCGAAAGGAGGGCCGACACTATATTAAGAGGTATCCCATGACTTTTGTCACTTCAGTGTATTTCTTATTGTGGTATTTATTAAAATGGTATAATACTGAATCACTAGGAGAATTTCAGAAATTTCAATTTACATTTTTTTTTAAATTTACTAGACATTAAAGATGAAGAAGAATGAAAGAATGATGATCTAAGAATGAAACATGAGACCGATATTTCTGCAATATTTGCACTAGAGGATTCTTGTAAAACAGATAATAAAGTTTAATAATATATTTTTACATTCAGAAAAAAAAAATTATTTAAAAATCAAAAATAATGCATTTCTTTAAACTTAAACAAAAATAAAAAAAAAACATTTTTTATATAACTATTTTTTTCAATAATATCCCAGTTTTTTGTTTCCATGAAAAGTAATTCCATAATACAGAATTCAGATTTCCCTTTATAATAGCGGGTTGGAAAAGAAGATTTATAAAACATTAACTTAAGATCCATAACGAAAAACATTAATGGGGTAATTTTAAAAAAAAAAGGACCACGAAAATAGTTAAGAAGAATGAAAAAAAAAACAGTACCGAAACAATTTCAGAAGCTTTTAATGAGATATTTTAGCAAAAAGAAAGCAAAATCTTTTAATTCAGAAAATATTTTTTAAAGAAAAATCACTACTATATGAAACTTTTGTTGTACTAGTAATCGATTCATAAAATAAAAGACAAACTTATGTTCTTTAGGGAATCAAATCTGGTTTTCTGAAATATTCTCAGAGGTCTTTTCAATTCAATTCATATTTTGACTCAGTTAAAAATGGCGTACAAAGGTTAAAAATAAATTTAACTATCGAATGGATATTTTTGGTATATATTTAATCCTCTAGTGCAAATATTGCAGAAATATCGGTCTCATGTTTCATTCTTAGATCATCATTCTTTCATTCTTCTTCATCTTTAATGTCTAGTAAATTTAAAAAAAAATGTAAATTGAAATTTCTGAAATTCTCCTAGTGATTCAGTATTATTAAAATAAAGATAAAATTTTTTTTTCCTTTTGATGCAGATGGAATATTTGTAAACTAAATTTAATGCTTAAAAAAGATTGAGATTATATATTAATGAATTTTAAAATAAATTAAATCAAGAAAAAAGTTTTGTAGAGCACACGATAATTATTATTGTTAATTTACACTTTATTTTATTATTAATTTAGGATTTATTAATATTGCTAATTTGCACATTATTTAATTTTAAATTTGGGATTTATTTTTATTAAAAATTTTAGGTTATTTTTAACTTTTAATTTGTACTTTATTTTATTGTTAATTTGCGCATTATTTTATTGTAAATTTAAGCTTTATTTTTATTATAAATTTGAGGGTTTTTTTAATTTTTATTTTGTTTTTTATTTTTATTGTTAAATTGCTCTTTTAAACTATTTAGTTCGAAAACTATTACTTAAAATTACTATTACAACCATTACCTAAAGTAATTTTGAGATTTAAGTGTTTTTAAAAACTTTACGAAAACATTAAAATACCAGAGTTTTAAAAATATAGATTATATTTAAAAATACTATATTAAAACATAATAATACTTAAGAAATTATTAAAATTTTTTAAGAACGCTTAAAATGTTTTATTTTATAAATTGCTAATAGGATAGTTAATTTACAGTCCCCAAATTTTTTTAATATATTTTAAGAAAAAACAGTTTTTATAGTATTTCTAATAAGTGTTACATACATTTTATTATATTTACCATTGTGGTATTTAATAACATTAGCTTGCAAACCAGATGATAAAGTTTAATAATACACTGTCCATAAATTAAGGATAATTCAGAATCACACAAAAATTGAACTCTAAAATAAAAATTTCACCTGTAGAATTATCACACACATCTTGAAGAAGAATATGCAAATTACAAGAAACCACCAGATGGCGCAGATAGTACGTCACAATGACGAGAGTGTAAGAGAGGGGTATATAAGGAATGGTGGCAAAGAAGTAAAATTGTTCACAAGCGCTTTAAAAGCCTTTTAGTGCAATAACCGCATAATTATGGCACAAAGGAAGCATTTGGATGATTTTTTAAGCGGTAGAATTATCGGACGACTGGAATGTGGACGTACCCAGCTGGAAGTATCCGAGGAATCTCCCAGAGTATCCTCTCCAGGCTTTGGCAACGATTCCAAGATGATGATAATGTGAGTAAATGTTACAGCACAGGTCGCCCCCGAGTTACAACGCCGAATGAGGACCGGTATTTAGCAGTTACTGCCAAAAGAAACAGATGGAGCACAGCATCAGACCTGTCTCGTCAGCTCTCTTCAGCTACCGGTACGACAGTTTCATGGCAGACCGTGTACAGACGCTTAGGGCACATTGGTATATATGCTCGTAGGCCTGTCAGATATGTTCCACTTACCGCAACTCACTGTCGCCTGCGATTAACCTGGAGTAGAGAGCATGCATTGTGGACACCGCAACAGTGGTCTGGTGTGATGTTTTCCGACGAGTCAAGGTTTAGTTTGCAGTCTGATTCTCGCCGGACTTTCATATGGAGAGCGCCAGGTACCCGTTACCACCAAAAGAACACCATTGAACGACACCGTTACGGTGGTGCAGGATGGCTTGTTTGGGGAGGATTTATTCTTGGTTACAGAACTGACCTGCATGTTCAGAGTGCAACGATGACAGGCCACATCTATCGGGATGTCATTCTGGAACAACATGCACATTTGTTTCGGTGCGCCATGGGTGCTGAATTTCTGTTTATGGATGACAACTCCCGTCCTCACCGTGCAAACATTGTAGACGAATGCGTTCAATTGGAGGATGTCACCCGTATGGATTGGCCGGCATACTCACCGGACTTGAATCCAATAGAGCATGTGTGGGATATGCTTGACCGACGAATTGCAGCCCGTCAACCCCCTTCTACCTGCCAAGCGGAACTTCGGAGGGCATTGCGTGATGAGTGGTGTAATATTCCCCAAGATCATATTGATAATTTGATACTCAGCATGCCTGGGCGTTGTAAGGCCTGTATTACATCGTCCGGGAGATATACTCCATATTAACCATCATACTATCCATGTGATATTATTTTTTGTAAGTAGGTTCTTTTTTGAAATTTGCTCCAGGGAGTAAAAATCGCAATTTTTATTAATTATGTCAAACATTTAGCATCTTTTTTGCTCTTTACCTTTTGTTTAATAAATAGACTTTACAAACAAGTCAAATTTGTTTTGCTTCTGTCTCTTTCTTTGCCTGAACTTCATTATCCTTAATTTATGGACGTGAGTGTATATTCTAGTATTTAGAAGAAAAAAAATTATTTAAAAAGCAAAAATAATGCATTTTTCTAGAATTAAAGAAAAATATAAAAAGCATTTTTTACTTAACTATTTTTTTTTAATAATATCCTATGTCTTTGTATCCATGAAAAGTAATTCCATAATACCGAATTCAGATTTCCCTTTATAATACCGGTTGGAAAAGGATATTTATAAAACATTAACTTAAGACCACAATAAAAGACATTAATGGGATAATTTTTAAAAAAAGGACCAAGAAAATAGTTAAGAAGAATGAAAAAAAATAGTAGCGAAACAACTTTGGAAGCTTTTAATGAGATAGTTTTGTAAAAAGAAACAAAATCTTTTAATTCAGAAAATACTTTTTTATAAGAAAAATACTATTATATGAAACTTTTCTTATACTGGTAATCGATTCACAAAGTAAAAGACATACTTATGTTCTTTACGAAATTAAATCAGATTTTCAGAAATATTCTAAGAAGTCTTTTCAATTCAATTCATATCTTGACATAGAGAAGTAAAAATAAATTCAACTATAAAATGGATATTTTTGGTATGTATTTAATACGTTAGTGCAAATATTGTAGAAATTTCTATCTTATGATTTATTCTTTTTTATTTTTAAATTCTAGTAAATTTTTTAAAACTGTAAAATGCAATTTCTGAATTTTCCGAGTGATTCAGTAACATAAAAATCAAAAATATATTTATTTTCGTTTAATGGATATTTAATAGTTGTATACTAATTTTACTGCTTTAAGAAGATGGGATTATATTTTCCTTAAAATTTGAAATAAAATAAATCAAGAAAAAAGTTTTTTAAAAGTCATGATTAAATTACTTATTTATGATGATTAAATTACTATTATTTTATATATATTATTGTTTTATTGTTTAGGGTTTTGCGATTGTATTCTTTTTTACATGCCTTTTTGCTAATTTAGATATTTTTTTTTATATGGGATTAAATTCATTTTTAACTATTTATTTTATATTCGCCTTTTATTTTATTTGTTAACACTTATTTGATTGTTTTTATCTTATCAATTTTTTGATACAGCTCAGATAAATTCAAAATAAATACGAAAAACATTATTTTTTAAATTAAACTGCAAATGGATGTGGTTGTGTTGAGATACTTGTGGCACGGTGTGAGAACTCTCAATTTAATCTACACAAACACCACATAGATATACAATTAGATAAAAACAATAGTTAAAACATTTAAAGTAAAAGACAGACAATTAAAACTTGTTGAAGGAATTTTACTTATGAGTTGGTACTCTTGGCTTATCACAGGATTGAGCGAAATATACTTCCTCTCTGGGTTAGAATTTGTATGCCAGCTAGTACATAGGGTTAGGCTCAATATATTCCCTATCGAAGTGATAAACTCTAGACCAATTAAACTTTTCTCAGTGGGAGAGCACGGACGCGCTTTACTTTCTCTCGGGTGAGAGTTTCGAGGCCGAATAGCTTTTTCTCTGGAACGTCTCAGGGAGGCGGTCTTGCCAGTATGTAGGAGGAAGGACGGTTAGAAAACAACTTTAAATATTATTTGTGAGTAAACTTTACACATACTAACACGCAGGGTTAGGCTAAATATATTTTCTCTCGGAGTGAGAGACTGTAGACCAACTAAACGTTTTTATCTAAATTTTACACATAAACTTTACACACACTTTTATTTACTGTTTTTATTATTAAATGTTGTGCTTTTAAGTAACAAAACCTTCATTTGCATGAAAAATCAACTAATTACACAAATGATTAGTAATATCATAAAATGATTCTTTGATTGTAGATATTTGGATAGATATTACGGATGACTTATTGATGAGACTATTATAAATCTAATGGAAATTCTAATAAATATACTGCGAATAAAATTTTACTTTTAATGACAAATTGATATTAATGTACTTATTTAAATTATATATATGCATGCCAACAGAATTAAAATTCAATATTAAATATACTAGTACCTAAATACTAATAATGACGAGGGTTTCATATCTGACGAAGGTATCACTTAGTTTATTAACTATTACTGCCAGGAATAGATGCCTCCCCCTTGCAGCATTATAACGAGAAGTAGCGGTGCGCCGACCTCTGGCGTGAAATGTGGGATATCGCCATTACATGGTCTTTGATTCCCGCTTTTATGGGCGCCTTTATTCCTGCATTAGCGGCTTGATGGCGCACTCTGCGGTCAGGAGGGGGCTTTATGGGCATGGGCAAACACTGGGGCATGAAGTGTTGTTCATCCGAAAATCTTCTGGCCAGATAGGATCGACCCGATGGGCTTTTCATCAGAAGAAAGCACTCGAATTGTCGCGGGGACTTCTGCTGAGTACAGCTCTTCGAAAATGATTCATGGGATATAAATGTGGCTTCTAACTGCACTTGGACATTTTTAGAGTGGCTATGACATTTATGTTGCCGTATCATAGGTTGAAAGACTATAATATATTAAAGATTGACATTAATAGTTAAATCATAGTAATAGTTAATATTTGTACAAATTGAAAATAATTGGAAATAATTCCTTGAATGAGATATATCCATATGAATATTCATATTCATATGTATGTATCTATCCATATACATTTATAGGGATAGATATATCTATTCATATGAATGTTAATATGGATAAATCTTATGATATTCATATTCATATGTATATATCTATTCATATACATTTATAGGGATAGATATATATATTCATATGAATGTTAATATGGATAAATCTTATGATATTCATATTCATATGTATATATCTATTCATATACATTTATAGGGATAGATATATCTATTCATATGAATGGGATAAATCTTATGATATATATTCTATTATATATCATTCATATACATTTATAGAAGATATATCTATTCATATGAATTAATATGGATAAATCTTATGATATTCATATTCATATGTATATATCTATTCATATACATTTATAGGGATAGATATATCTATTCATATGAATGTTAATATGGATAAATCTTATGATATTCATATTCATATGTATATATCTATTCATATACATTTATAGGGATAGATATATATATTCATATGAATGTTAATATGGATAAATCTTATGATATTCATATTCATATGTATATATCTAATCATATACATTTATAGGGATAGATATATCTATTCATATGAATGTTAATATGGATAAATCTTATGATATTCTTATATGATATTCTATATATACATTTATAGGGATATATATTCATATGTATATATCTATTCATATACATTTATAGGGATAGATATATCTATTCATATGAATGTTAATATGGATAAATCTTATGATATTCATATTCATATGTATATATCTATTCATATACATTTATAGGGATAGATATATCTATTCATATGAATGTTAATATGGATAAATCTTATGATATTCATATTCATATGTATATATCTATTCATATACATTTATAGGGATAGATATATCTATTCATATGAATGTATAATATGGATAAATATCTTATGATATTCATATTCATATGTATATATCTATTCATATACATTTATAGGGATAGATATATCTATTCATATGAATGTTAATATGGATAAATCTTATGATATTCATATTCATATGTATATATCTATTCATATACATTTATAGGGATAGATATATCTATTCATATGAATGTTAATATGGATAAATCTTATGATATTCATATTCATATGTATATATCTAATCATATACATTTATAGGGATAGATATATCTATTCATATGAATGTTAATATGGATAAATCTTATGATATTCATATTCATATGTATATATCTAATCATATACATTTATAGGGATAGATATATCTATTCATATGAATGTTAATATGGATAAATCTTATGATATTCATATTCATATGTATATATCTAATCATATACATTTATAGGGATAGATATATCTATTCATATGAATGTTAATATGGATAAATCTTATGATATTCATATTCATATGTATATATCTAATCATATACATTTATAGGGATAGATATATCTATTCATATGAATGTTAATATGGATAAATCTTATGATATTCATATTCATATGTATATATCTATTCATATACATTTATAGGGATAGATATATCTATTCATATGAATGTTAATATGGATAAATCTTATGATATTCATATTCATATGTATATATCTATTCATATACATTTATAGGGATAGATATATCTATTCATATGAATGTTAATATGGATAAATCTTATGATATTCATATTCATATGTATATATCTATTCATATACATTTATAGGGATAGATATATCTATTCATATGAATGTTAATATGGATAAATCTTATGATATTCATATTCATATGTATATATCTATTCATATACATTTATAGGGATAGATATATCTATTCATATGAATGTTAATATGGATAAATCTTATGATATTCATATTCATATGTATATATCTATTCATATACATTTATAGGGATAGATATATCTATTCATATGAATGTTAATATGGATAAATCTTATGATATTCATATTCATATGTATATATCTATTCATATACATTTATAGGGATAGATATATCTATTCATATGAATGTTAATATGGATAAATCTTATGATATTCATATTCATATGTATATATCTATTCATATACATTTATAGGGATAGATATATCTATTCATATGAATGTTAATATGGATAAATCTTATGATATTCATATTCATATGTATATATCTATTCATATACATTTATAGGGATAGATATATCTATTCATATGAATGTTAATATGGATAAATCTTATGATATTCATATTCATATGTATATATCTATTCATATACATTTATAGGGATAGATATATCTATTCATATGAATGTTAATATGGATAAATCTTATGATATTCATATTCATATGTATATATCTATTCATATACATTTATAGGGATAGATATATCTATTCATATGAATGTTAATATGGATAAATCTTATGATATTCATATTCATATGTATATATCTATTCATATACATTTATAGGGATAGATATATCTATTCATATGAATGTTAATATGGATAAATCTTATGATATTCATATTCATATGTATATATCTATTCATATACATTTATAGGGATAGATATATCTATTCATATGAATGTTAATATGGATAAATCTTATGATATTCATATTCATATGTATATATCTATTCATATACATTTATAGGGATAGATATATCTATTCATATGAATGTTAATATGGATAAATCTTATGATATTCATATTCATATGTATATATCTATTCATATACATTTATAGGGATAGATATATCTATTCATATGAATGTTAATATGGATAAATCTTATGATATTCATATTCATATGTATATATCTATTCATATATACATTTATAGGGATAGATATATCTATTCATATGAATGTTAATATGGATAAATCTTATGATATTCATATTCATATGTATATATCTATTCATATACATTTATAGGGATAGATATATCTATTCATATGAATGTTAATATGGATAAATCTTATGATATTCATATTCATATGTATATATCTATTCATATACATTTATAGGGATAGATATATCTATTCATATGAATGTTAATATGGATAAATCTTATGATATTCATATTTCATATGTATATATCTATTCATATACATTTATAGGGATAGATATATCTATTCATATGAATGTTAATATGGATAAATCTTATGATATTCATATTCATATGTATATATCTATTCATATACATTTATAGGGATAGATATATCTATTCATATGAATGTTAATATGGATAAATCTTATGATATTCATATTCATATGTATATATCTATTCATATACATTTATAGGGATAGATATATCTATTCATATGAATGTTAATATGGATAAATCTTATGATATTCATATTCATATGTATATATCTAATCATATACATTTATAGGGATAGATATATCTATTCATATGAATGTTAATATGGATAAATCTTATGATATTCATATTCATATGTATATATCTAATCATATACATTTATAGGGATAGATATATCTATTCATATGAATGTTAATATGGATAAATCTTATGATATTCATATTCATATGTATATATCTAATCATATACATTTATAGGGATAGATATATCTATTCATATGAATGTTAATATGGATAAATCTTATGATATTCATATTCATATGTATATATCTAATCATATACATTTATAGGGATAGATATATCTATTCATATGAATGTTAATATGGATAAATCTTATGATATTCATATTCATATGTATATATCTATTCATATACATTTATAGGGATAGATATATCTATTCATATGAATGTTAATATGGATAAATCTTATGATATTCATATTCATATGTATATATCTATTCATATACATTTATAGGGATAGATATATCTATTCATATGAATGTTAATATGGATAAATCTTATGATATTCATATTCATATGTATATATCTATTCATATACATTTATAGGGATAGATATATCTATTCATATGAATGTTAATATGGATAAATCTTATGATATTCATATTCATATGTATATATCTATTCATATACATTTATAGGGATAGATATATCTATTCATATGAATGTTAATATGGATAAATCTTATGATATTCATATTCATATGTATATATCTATTCATATACATTTATAGGGATAGATATATATATTCATATGAATGTTAATATGGATAAATCTTATGATATTCATATTCATATGTATATATCTATTCATATACATTTATAGGGATAGATATATCTATTCATATGAATGTTAATATGGATAAATCTTATGATATTCATATTCATATGTATATATCTATTTATATACATTTATAGGGATAGATATATCTATTCATATGAATGTTAATATGGATAAATCTTATGATATTCATATTCATATGTATATATCTATTCATATACATTTATAGGGATAGATATATCTATTCATATGAATGTTAATATGGATAAATCTTATGATATTCATATTCATATGTATATATCTATTCATATACATTTATAGGGATAGATATATCTATTCATATGAATGTTAATATGGATAAATCTTATGATATTCATATTCATATGTATATATCTATTCATATACATTTATAGGGATAGATATATCTATTCATATGAATGTTAATATGGATAAATCTTATGATATTCATATTCATATGTATATATCTATTCATATACATTTATAGGGATAGATATATCTATTCATATGAATGTTAATATGGATAAATCTTATGATATTCATATTCATATGTATATATCTATTCATATACATTTATAGGGATAGATATATCTATTCATATGAATGTTAATATGGATAAATCTTATGATATTCATATTCATATGTATATATCTATTCATATACATTTATAGGGATAGATATATCTATTCATATGAATGTTAATATGGATAAATCTTATGATATTCATATTCATATGTATATATCTATTCATATACATTTATAGGGATTATCTATATATGGTTATATGGATATCTTATGATATTCATATTCATATGTAATATTCATATGGATAAATCTTATATGAATGTTCATATGGATAAATCTTATGATATTCATAATGATATGTACTATATATGAATATTCATGACATATTCATATGAATATCATACATGAATAATCATTTATGGGAAGTATTTATGTTAAAATAATCTTTCTCTGGATTTAAATTTAAACAGAATTATATTAATTATAAATTAAGAAAAAAAAAACTAAAATAAATGTTAATAAATCTAAATGATATTATTATTTTCTCTTAATGTTTTTTTTTTAATTTTAAAGAGATTTAAAATAAAATTGTAATCATATAAAGTACATAATGATTACGAAATTTATATTACCATATCGTAGGTTAAAAGGCCATAACATAACAAAGATTAAGACATTGATCGTTAAAACTTACTAATAGTTAAAATTTATACTAATTGAAAAAAAATCAAAAAATTGTTTAAAAGAAGATAAAATATCTATATGAATATTCCTTTATGCAAAGTATGTATGTTAAAAAAATCTTTTTTTTTGTGGATTTAACTGAATCAGAATTAAATTAATTAAAAAGTAAGAAAAAAACTTAAATAAATTTCATTAAATCTAAAGTATATTATTATTCTCTCTTAATGTTTTTTTTTATTTTGAAAGAGATTTAAAACAGCATTTTAATAATACAAAATATATATTAAATATATATATAAAACATATTTTTATTATGAGGTAAAACGTAAATTGCAACCTGACTCGTGGCACAGTGGCAACGTGCGCCTGTGGTAAGCATTAGGGCTGAAGTTCAACCTATTGGTATTTTTCACTGTTTCAAAAAACGAGGAAGCTCGATGGCGGTATTGATGTTCAACATCTTGCCTCTTTAGTCGGACAATATGGTGGGAGTTTTCCGGGTTTTCTCCCTCACGATACGCAAATGTGGGTAATTCCCCCTAAAAGACTTTCCGGAAGGCACTGCTCTCCTCCTTCAGAGTCAGGAGCCAAGTCAGATTCCTACTTATGTGCCACCCTCACAACAGAAACTGTACCCTTCGCCCCCAATTATGAGTAGACTACTTATGGGGTTTCCGTCGGACACTGAGAATTAGTCACAACAATAACATATATCTTTCCTATATTTATTATCTACTTTCCTTTATATTATAGACAATGGAACAAAATATATTTAGGCAATCACTGGCAGATTTAAAAATATTAGGATTAAAGCAGTAAAAAAAAATTACAAATATTGCTGAACAACAAAATATAACATAGCAGATGCAGACAACAAGTATGTCGTTTCAAATTATCAAATACTTTTTCAAATCGAAAGCAGTTAAGAAATTTTTTGTCATTTGATAGAAAAATGTATAGAGTGTTGAATAATTATTCTCGTTTAAAAAAAACTTTAACAAATTACAACAGGTTTAATACTTTGAAGCTCATAAAAAAATTCCAATTCAACACAGTATCTAATTTTAACAAGATTAAAAAATGTAAAATAATTTCAAACTAATTTAATACATTAAATCCCTATTGGATATAGAAAAGAAAAATTAAAATTAAACTCAAAATGACTTGTCAACATATAAAATGACTACAATGACATTCAAAAAGACTTGTTTAACTATTAAAAAACCTTTGATTAGGAAATTATTTGTTTATTAAGACTATTAAATTATTTTACATTTTAAAAGTGTCTTTTATGCATAAATTTGTTTTTCTTACAAATTAAAATATATGGTTTAATTTTTTGTAAAATTCATGCATAAAATAGTGTATGAATATAAAGTGTACATGAATAGAAAATGTTTCTATTTGAAAATAAATATATTGTTGAAATCTTATTATTTCGTATTATTTAATACAAATGACAGAATTAAAATGTGGGAATATATCTAAATTTAAAAGTTTCTATTATCCAATCAAACTTTAATACTAAAAGGTTATGACGCCAATTTTCCTAATGAGTCCCGAAAACGAAGATATTAATTGTATCTTAATTTCCAAATAACCCCTCAGTGCCTGTGCCTCATGCAACACACAGAGACATGTGTTTGGGAATCTCTTAAACTATTCGTCATTCTTTAATCAATGATGGATTTTAAAACAAAATAGCTATTGAAACGAACTTTTAAACATTTTCCCATTTGCATGTTTGTCTCCTAAGTTATTTCATTTGTAATTTTTAACTAAGCATAAATTGTGTAAAAACTATATTCAAAAGTTTCTATTAACCAATTAAACTTTAACATAATAAGTATTATGACACCGTTTATCTTAATGAATCACGAAAACGAACATGTTAGTTCTAAATTTTAAACATTGTGTGTTGATTTCCATATAACCTCTCAGTGCTCTATTATAGAGATATGTGTTTTGCGAATCTATTAATTATTCATCGGTTCTTTAATCATTGATGAATTTTACTACAATTGGCAATTAAAATAATCTTTAAAATATTTTCTCATTTTCATGTAAGGAAAATAGTCAGATAGACATCATCTAAATTATTTTCAGAATAACATATTCTTCATCAAATCTCATAAATGAAGCCCTTCGATTAAAACTTGTAAAGACTCTGATCAAGCCAATAGCGTCACTGTATCAAAGGTTTCCCAATTAATGCAGTTCCATAAATTATTTGAGGAGAAATAGTCAATGAATCGCACAAAACCAGCTTTGTTACAACTTTTAAAACTAGAATCGATGAACAAAGGATTGTTTTCATACTAGTTGAATAACTCATTAAAAATTGAGTTGTATTTATATATATATTGGTTCCCTCGCGGTCTGGAATTACAGTTTAGTGGACAATTTCCTTTGTAGTAAGTTCTTCACCAAATACTGCAGATGCGTGACAATCTTTTGGAATAGTTGTTCTTTTATTATTAGTTTTCGATAATTAAGAACAAACCTTTGTGGTTTATTTTGCATTCTTGGAAATTCTGAGGAAATTTGCGCGATTAGTTGGTGCATTAATTTTGAAACGGGTATGATTCACGCGGGGAAAATTTTCTAATCTAACACATGGGCTTTCTTCTATCTGTCCTACTGTCGTTAATTAAAGGATGGTTTTCAAATTACATTGTTTTAGGGGAAGACAGTGTTCCCATGTGAGCCATGTATATCTTTCCAGTGTATAACGCTGGTGACATAAAAAAAAAAAGGTTTTCTGTTTAGTAACCAGCAAGTTTTAGAGCTTAATTAAGTTCCTTTTTAAGTAAGGCGCCTGGAAAGTTTAAATTTGTTCGAAAGGGATTATCATAAAATATTTCGCTGCTGTAGCATGTAGTAAAGATGGCTAAAAAATCAGAAATAAGACATTTTTCATCTCACAGGGTTGAAAATTGAGCATTCCGAAGTGCTTAAAGTGTAAATAGGATAATGCATTTTTCTTCAGGAGCTGGTTTGAAAATAAAAATTAGGCCCAAGTATCTTCTTCAAAAAGAAAAAAAAAACTTATTTTTGTTGCTACGAGAAATTTTAAAGCAGGAAGGTTATTTAACAAAAGGCAGCTATGGTTTTGAACAATTTTTAGTATACATTTTTCAACGAGGATTAAGCGTAATATTCGCGAACTTAGCTTAAAAATTCTTGTTGGTGTAATTGTGAATTTAAGAGTTTAAGTCAACAGTTTTGTCTTAACAACAAAACAACAACAAATATGCATTTCGTTGCTAATTATGAAATAAGTTCTATTTAATTCTGTAAACTGCGGCCTTTTTATTAAGGAATACAAACTGCTGTAAATATATTATTTTAAATCACAAATTTTTGCATACCAGAAAGGTTTTAGTAATTTATACCTGTTTTTAAATAAATGTAGTTTAAAAAAGAAAGAAAACAAATGTTGTATCAGCAAATACATTTCTTCAACAAATATGTCTTTTATTAGGATTTTATAAAGGTAAATATTTGTTATTTGTTTCCAATAGGGATTTAATATACTAAGTTACTTAGAAATTAGTTTGCATTTTTTTTATCTTGTTAAGATTAGATACTGTACATTGTTTTCATGAGCTGCAAAGTAATAAAACCTGCAATAATTTGTTAGGTTATTTTTTTTAAATTACGAGAATAATTATTGAAGCTTTAATTGTTTTCGATTTTAATAATTACTTGATAATTTGAAACTACATATATGTTGTCTGATTCCGTTATGTTATATTTTGTTGTATAACAATATTTGAAATTTTTTTGATGTTTTAATATTAATATTTTCTAAACTGCCAATAATTGCCTAAAAAGGTTTTGTTCCATTTGCAGTAATATTAATGAAAGTATTATACTAATTTCCAACTTATCTTATTTGTAATTTTTAATTAGGCAATTTGTGGAAATTTGTCTACATTTAAAAGTTTCTATTATACAATCATACTTTAACATGAGAAGACTATGACACCATTTATTTTAATTTGTCACTAAAACGAAGATATTAATTCGGAATTTTAAACATTTGATCTCGATTTCTATATAACCCCTCAGTGCTCTTATACAGAGACATGGATCAGTGAATCTATTAAACTATTCATCTGTTCTTTAATCATTGAAGAATTTTAAAACAAATGACAATTGAAATAAACTGTTAAAAATTTTCCTATGTGACACCATCTACCTAATGAGTTGCGTAGACAGATATATTAATTATGAATTTCAGACATTTTATCTTGATTTCTATATAACCCTTTAGTGCTCTAATACAGAGAAATGTGTTTAATATTCTATTAAACTATTCATCTGTTCTTTAATAATTGATGACTTTTGAAACAAAATGGCAATTGAAATAAATTTTTATACATTTCATATCATTTGCATATAAGGAAAATATTCAGATATACTTCATCCAAATTATTTGCAGAATAGCATATTCTTCATTAAGTCTCATAAATAAAGCGACATCTACTAAGACTTATAAACAATCTGATCATGACAATAGCGTCACTTTAAAATTAAACTGTATCAAACCTTTCTCCCAATTAATGCAGTTCCATAAATTATTTACCGAGAAATAGTCAATGAATCGTATAAAACCACCTTTGTTACAACTTTTAAAACTGGTATCGATGAACAAAATATTGTTTTCATATTAGTCGAATAACTCATTAAAAATTGCGATGCATTTATGTCTATTGGTTCCCTAGAAGTATGGAATTACAGTTTGGTGGGCAATTTCCTATTTAGTAAGTTTTTCACCAAATACTACAGATGCGTAACCATCTTTTGGAATAGTTGTTCTTTTATTATTAGTTTTAGATAATTAAGAACAAACCATTGAGGTTTATTTTGCTTTCTTGGAAAAGCAGCAGCGTGGTAATAATATAATTAGATGAAAATTCCACGTTTATTTGGTACGTTAATTATGAAACGGCTTTGATTTATGCGGGGGAAATTTTATAATCTAATGCATCGGCTTTCTTCTAGCTGTCCTACTGTCGTTAATTAAAGGATGGGTTTCAAATTACATTGTTTTAGGGGAAGACAGAGTTCCCACGAGAGCCATGCATATCTTTCAGGTGTATGACGCTGGCGATATAAAAAAAGAAAATTTTCTGTTTAGTAAGAAGCAAGTTTTAGAGCTTAATTAAGTTAATTTTTAAGAAAGGCGCCTGGTGGAAAGTTGTAAATTGTTGGAAAGGGATTATCATCAAATATTTCGCTGTGCTAGCATCTAAAGAAGCCTGAAAAATCAGAAATAAGAAATTTTCATCTCTCAGGGTTGAAAATTGAGCACTCCGAAGTGCTTAAAGTGTAAATAGGATAATGCATTTTTTTCTCTGGAATTGCCTTTAAAATAAAAATTAGGCTCAAGTATCTTCTTCAAAAAGAAAAAACTTGTTTTTGTTGCTATGAAAAATTTTAAGGTAGGAAGGTTATTTAGACGACAAAAGGTTGCAAAATAAATAATTTTTAGTATAAATTTTTCATCTAGAATTTGGTGTAATATTCGCGAACTTAGCTTAAAAATTCTTGTTGGTGTAATGGTGAATTTAACAGTTTACGTCAACAGGTTTATGTTAAATATTTTTTTGAGCGGATGTGCATTTTGTTGCTAATTATGAAATAAGTTCTATTTAATTCTGTAAACTATGGTCTTTTTATTAAGAACACAAACTGCTACAACTGTATTATTTCAAACCTCAAATTTCTTCTTACCAGATAAGTTTCAGAAATTTATAATTTTTTTTTTAGAAATGTTGCTTTTCAGAAGAAAGAAAACAAATATTCTTACAGGAAATATATTTCTTCAACAAATATGTCTTTTATTCAGATTTTAGAAATGTGAAATTTTTCTAATGAATTATTAAACAACTTAAAAAAAGAATTGCACCTTATAGAAAAAAAAAGTAATAAATTTTCTTAAAGGTCTGTAGGAATATGTAAATGTAATTGTAGCACAATTTAAATAATTGTTTTTTGGAAATGAAAGGTCATTTTTTTCTTATTAAATTTTTAAGAAATATAAATAACCAGATAATGTAAATAATGGAAGGAAACTTATTATGTATTCTCTAAAGTAAAAGAGTAATACTAAAAGTAATCCTCGCACATTTTAGGTATTTAAGTAATTTTTTTCTATTTAAATAGTGGAAATTCATCTAAATACAAAAGTTTCTACTATCTAATCAACCATTAATATCAGAAGAATATGACCCCATTTACCTTAATGAATCTCGAAAATTAAGATATTCATTACGAAATTTAAAAATTTTATCTTGATTTGCATAAACCCTTCAGTGCTCTATGACAGATACACGGGTTTATGAATCTATAAAACGATTTATCGGTTATTTAATCATTGATGAATCCTAAAACAAAATGGCAATTGAAACAAACTTTTAAATACTTTTTACATTTGCATATAAGGAAAATATTCAGATGTACTCATCTAAATTATTTGCAGAATACCATATTCTTCATCAAGTCTCATAAATAAAGCGCCTTCTACTAAGACTTGTAAACAATCTGATCATGACAATAGCGTCACTTTAAAATTAATCTGTATCAAACCTTGCCCAATTAATGCAATTCCATAAATTATTTACCGAGAAATAGTCAATGAATCTCACGAAAACGAAATCTAATTTGTTACAACTTTTAAGACTGATATCTATGAACAAAAGATTGTTTTCATACTAGCTGAATAACTCATTAAAATTTGAGATGTATTTATATATATTAGTTCCCTCGAGACATGGAATTACAGTTTGGTGGCAATTTCCTTTGTAGGAAGTTCTTCACCAAATACTGCAGATGCGTGACAATCTTTTGGAATAGTTATTCTTTTATTATTAGTTTTAGATAATTAAGAACAAACCATTGCGGTTTATTTTGCTTTCTTGGAAAAGCAGCATAGTGGTAATAATATAATTAGATGAAAATTCCACGATTACTTGGTGCGTTAATTTTGAAACGGGTTTGATTTAGGGGAGGAAAAATTTCTAATCTAATGGATCAGCTTTCTTCTAGCTGTCCTACTGTCGTTAATTAAAGGATGGGTTTCAAATTAAATTGTTTTAGGGGACAGTAGTCCTACGAGAGCCATGTATATCCCTCCAGTGTATGAAGCTGGCGATATAAAAAAGAAGATTTTCTGTTTAATAAGAAGCAAGTTGTAGAGCTTAATTAAGTTCCTTTTTAAGAAAGGCTCCTGGTTGAAAGTTTAAAACTGTTGGAAAAGGATTATCATAAAATATTTCGCTGCGCTAGCATGTAGTAAAGACGGCTGAAAAATCAGAAATAAGAAATTTTTCATCGCACAGGGTTGAAAATTGAGCATTCTGGAGTACTTAAAGTGTAAATAGGATAATGCATTTTTCTTCAGGAATTGCTTTTAAAATAAAATTAAGGCTCAAGTATCTTCTTCAAAAAGAAAAAAACTTGTTTTTTTTTTGCTGCGAGAAAATTTAAGGTAGGAAGGTTATTTAGACTTCAAAAGGCTGCAAAATAAATAATTTTTAGTATACATTTTTCAACGAGGATTTGGTGTAATATTAGCGATCTTTGGTGTAATATTGTAAATTTAAGAGTTTAAGTCAACCGGTTTATGTTAAATATTTTTTTTCAACTTATGAAAATATACATTTCGCTGCTAATTATGAACTATATTTTATTTAATTTTGTACACTGTTGTCTTTTTATTAAGAAACACAAACTGCTGTAAATATATTAATTCAAATCAGAAATTTCTACCTACCAGAAAAGTTTTGAAATGTATGCTTTTTTTTAAGAAATGTAGCTTTTCAAAAGAAACAAAACAAATATTCTTACAAAAATACATTCCATCTACAAATATGTCTTGTTTTAGGATTTCAGAAATGCACATTTTTGTTATTTGTTTCCTATAGTGTTTTAAATGTACTAACTTATTTTGAAATTATTTTATATTTTTTATCTTGTTAAGATTAGATACTGTAGATATTTTCCATGAGCTGCAAAGTAATAAAATCTGCAATAATTAGTTAAAACGTTTTTTAAAGAAACGATAATAATTATTGAAGTTTCTATACATATTCTATCATATGACAAAAAAACTTTTAAATGTTTTCGATTTCAAAAATTACTTGATAATTTGAAACTACATATTTGTTGTCCGATTCTGTTATGTTATGTTTTGTTGCTTAACAATATTTGAATTTCTTTTTATGTTTTTAACTTAATATTTTTAAAGCTGCCAATAATAGTCTAAATGTGTTTCGTAACATTTGCAATAATATTAATGAAAGTATTATAATCTCCAACTTATCGAATTCGTAATGTTTAAGTATGCAAATTGTGGAAACATATCTTAAATTCAAAAGTTTATATTTTCCAATCAAACATTAATATGGGAATAATATTACACCAGTTATCTTAATGATTTGCGAAAACAAAGATATTAATTCTGAATTTTAAACATTGTATTTTGAATTCCATATAACCCCTCAGTACACTAATACGTAGTTTGTGAAGCTAGTGTTTATGAATCTATTAAACTATTCATCTTTTCTTTAATCATTGATAAATTTTAAAACAAAATGGCAATTGAAATAAACTTTTAAATATTTTCATATCATTTGCATATAAGGAAAATATCCAGATGTACTTCATCTGAAGTATTTGTAGAATAGCATATTCTTCATTAAGTCTCATAAATAAAGCGCTTCGATAGAGACTTGTTAACAATCTTATGCAGACAATAGCGTCACTTGAAAATTAAACTGTATCAAACCTTTCTCAATTAATAGAGTTCCCTAAATTATTTAAAGAGAAATAGTCAATGAATCGCACAAAACCAGCTTTGTTACAACTTTTAAACTGGTATCGATGAACAAAGGATTGTTTTCATACCAGTTGAATAACTCATTAAAAATAGAGACATATTTATATTTATTGGTTCCCTGGAGGCCTAGACTTACAGTTTGGTAATTATATTTGGTAATTATATTTCTTTGTAGTAAGTTCTTCACCAAATACAGCAGATGCGTGACAAACTTTTGGAATAGTTGTTCTTTTATTATTAGTTTTAGATAATTAAGATCAAACCGTTGTGGTTTATTTTGCTTTTTTGGAAAAACGGCTTCGCAGTAATAATATAATTAGTTGAAAATTTAAGGATTACTTGGTGCGTTAATTTTGAAACGGATTTGATTTATGCGGGGGAAATTTTCTAATCTAATGCATCGGCTTTCTAGTAGCTGTCTTATTGTCGTTAATTAAAGGATAGGTTTCAAATTACATTGTTTTAGGGGAAGACAGTGTTCCCATGAGAGCCATGTGTATATCTCCAGTGCATGACGCTGACGTTCTATAAAAAAAAGATTTTCTGCTTAGTAGGAAGAAAGTTTTAGAGCTTAATTAAGTTCCTTTTTAAGAAAGGCGCCTGACTGAAAGTTTAAAATTGTCGGAAAGGGATTATCATAAAATATTTCGCTGCGCTAGCATGTAGAGATGGCTGAAAAATCAGAAATAAGAAATTTTTCATCTCAGAGGGTTGAAAATTGAGGACTCTGAAGTGCTTAAAGTGTAAATAGGATAATGCATTTTTCTTCAGGAATTGCCTTTAAAATAAAAACTAGGCCCAAGTATCTTCTTCAAAAATAAAAAATAAAAACTTGTTTTTGTTGCTGAGAACAATTTTAAGGTAGGAAGGGTATTTAGACGGCAAAAGGCTGCTACGGTTATAAATAATTTTAGTATACATTTTTCAAAGAGGATTTGGTGTTATTTGCGAACTTAGCTTAAAAATTCTTGTTGGTGTAATTGTGAATTTAAGAGTTTAAGTCAACAGGTTTATGCTAAGTTATTTTTTTTCAACTTCAGCAAATATACATTTCGTTGCTAATTATGAAATAAGTTCTATTTAATTCTGCAAGCTAATGTCTTTTTATTAAAAACACGAGCTGCTGTAAATATATTATTTCGAATCACAAATTTCTACTAGGCAGTAAAGGTTTAGAAATGTATACCTTTTTTCTTAAAGAAATGAAAGCTTTTTAAAGACAGAAAAGAAATATTATTACAGCAAATACATTTCTTCAACAAATATGTGTTTTATTAGGATTTTAGAAATATAAATTTTTGTTATTTGTTTTTAATAGGGATTTAATATACTAAATTATTTGGCATTTTTTTTATCTGGTTAAGATTAGATACTGTTATTTTCATGAGCTGCAGAGTAATAAAACCTGCAATAATTTTCAAAAATGTTCAAAATTTTCAAAAAAGTCTCTATACATATTTCTATCAAATGACACAAAAACTTGTAATTGTTTTCGATTTGAAAAATTACTTGAGAATTTGAAACTATATGTTTGTTGTCTGATTCTGCTGTTTTATATTTTGTTGTTTAACAATATTTGTTTTGTTTTTTATGTTTAAAACTTAACCTTTTTAAAACTGCCAGTAAATATTTAAATATGTTTTTTCCATTTGCAAAAGTATTAATGACAGTATTATATTATTAATCTCCAACTTATCTAATTCGTAAATTTTAACTATGCAAATTGTGGAAATTCATCTTAATTCAAAAGTTTCTATTATCCAATAAACTTTAATATGAGAAAAATATGACACCATTTATCTTAATGAGTAGCGAAAACGAAGATTTTATTGCTGAATATTAAACATTGTATCTTGATTTCCATATAATCCCTTCAGTGCTCTAATACAGATACATGTCTGTATCTGTTAAACTGCATCGGTTCTTTAATAATTGATGAGATTTAAAACAAAATGACAATTGAAATAAGATTTTAAACAATTATATGACACCATATATCTTAATTCATAATTAATATATTTGTTTTCATAACTCAAAACAAATATATTAAAAATGAATTTTAAACTTTGTGTCTTGATTTCCATATAAACTCTAAGTGCTCTCTTATAGAAACACTTGTTTTGGAATCTATTAAACTACTCATCGGTTCTTTAATCATTAATTACTTTTAAAACAAAATGGCAATTGAAATAAACCTTTAAACATTTTCATATCATTTGCATATAAGTAAAATATTCAGATATACTTCATCCAAATTAATTGCAGAATAGCATATTCTTCCTTGAATCTCATAAATAAAGCACTTCGTCTAAGACTTGCGAACAATCTGATCAAGACAATAGCGTCCCTTTAAAATTAAACTGTATCAAACGTTTCTCAATTAATGCAGTTCCATAAATTATTTACCGAGGAATAGTCAATGAATCGCACCAAACCAACTTTGTTACAACTTTTAAAACTGGTATCGATGGACAAAGGATTGTTTTCATACCAGTTGAATAACTCATTAAAATTGAGATATATTTATATAAATTTTGGTTCCCTCGAGGTCTGAGATTACAGTTTGGTGGGCAATTTCCTTTGTAGTAAATTCTTCACCAAATACTACAAATGCGTGACAAACTTTTGGAATAGGTTTTCTTCCACTATTAGTTTTAGATAATTAAGTACAAACCATTCAGGATATTTTGCTTTCTTGGAAAAGCAGTATCGTAGTGATAATATAATTAGATGGAAATTCCACGATTATTTGGTGCGTTAATTTTGAACCGGGTTTGATTTATGCAGGGGAAATTTTCTAATCTAATGCATCGTCTTTCTTCTAGCTGTCCTACTGTCGTTAATTAAAGGATGGGTTTCAAATTTCGTTGTTCTAGGGGAAGACAGTGTTCCCACGAGAGCCATGTAGTATATCTCGGCAGTGTATGACGCTGGCGATATGGAAAAAAAAAGATTTCCTGTTTAGTAAGAAGCAAGTTTTAGAGCTTAATTAAGTTCCTTTTTAAGAAAGGCGCTTGGTTTAAAGTTTAAAATTGTTGGAAAGGGATTATCATAAATTATTTCGCTACGCTGGCATGTAGTAAATACGGCTGAAAAACAGAAATAAGAAATTTTTCATCTCACAGGGTTGAAAATTGAGCACTCCTAAGAGCTTAAAATGTAAATAGGATAATGCATTTTTGTTATGGAATTGCCTCTAAAATAAAAATTAGGCTCAAGTATCTTCTTCAAAATGAAAATAACTTGTTTTTGTTGCTACGAGAAATTTAAAGCCAGGAAGGTTATTTAGATTGTAAAAGGCTACTATGGTTATAAATAATTTTGAGGATATATTATTTTCAACGAGGATTTGGTGTAAGATTCGCGAACTTAGCTTAAAAATTCTTGTTGGTGTAATTGTGAATTTAGGAGTTTTAAATCAACATGCTTATGTTGAATATTTTTTTCCCAATTTTAGCAAATATGCATTTCGTTGCTAATTATGATATAAGGTCTATTTAATTCTGTCAACTATGTTCGTTTTATTAGAGAACACAAAATGTTGTAAATATATTTTTTCAAATCACAAAATTCTATTTAACAGAAAAGTTTTAGAAATTCATATCTTTTTTTAAAGAAATGTAGTGTTTTAAAAGAAAGAAAACAAATATTTTTACATCAAAAATATTTCTTCACGAAATATGTCTTTCATTAGGATTTTAGAAAATTAAAAGTTTTTTAATGAATTATAAAAGGAGTTAAAAAATAGATTCAGATTATAGAAAAAAAAAACAATAAATGCTATTAAGGTTTTTAGGGAATATGCAAATGCAAGAACTTTTAAATAATTTTTTCTTCGAAATGGAGGGTCATTTTTTTTTCTTTTTTGTAAATTTTCTACGAAATTCAAATAAACATGTAATGTAAATAATGGAATGCTACGTGCTATGTCTTTTTGAAAGTAAAAGAGAAATACTAAAATAATTGTAGTGCATTTTAAGTATGATTTAACTAATTTGTAATTTTTAACTATGTGAATTGTGGAAATTTATCGAAATTCAAAAGTTTCTACTATTTAATCAAACTTTAAAATGAGAAGAATATGACACCAATTATCTTAATGAGTCACGAAAACAAGGTTATTAATTCTTAAATTTTAAACTCTGTATCTCAATTTCCATGTAACCCCTCAGTGCTCTCAGACATGAGTTTGTAAATCCATTAAACTATTCTTCGACTCTTTAATCATCGATAAATTTTAAAACAAAATGGTAATTGAAATAAGCATTTAAACATTTTCATATCCTTTACATATAAGAAAAATATTCAGATTTACTTTATCGAAATGCTTCATCAAGTCTTATAAATAAAGCTCTTCGACTAAGACTTGTAAACTATCTTATCAAGACAATAGCGTCACTTTAAAACTAAACTGTATTAAACCTTTCTCAATTAATACAGTTCCATACATTATCTATCGAGAAATAGTCAATGAATCGCACAAAGCCTGCTTTGTTACAACTTTTAAAACTGGTATCGATGAACAAAGGACTGTTTTCATACCAGTTGAATAACTCATTAAAAATTGAGATATATATGTATATATTGGTTCCCTCGAGGTCTGAAATTACAGTTTAGTGGGCAATTTCCTTTGTAGTAAGTTCTTCTCCAAATACTGCAGATGCGTGACAATCTTTGAAGTAGTTTTTCTTTCATTATTAGTTTTAGAAAATTAATAACAAACCATTGTGGTTTACTTTGTTTTCTCGGAAAAGCAGCATCATAGTAGTAATATAATTAGATGAAAATTCCACGATTACTAAGTGCGTTAATTTTGAAACGGCTTTGATTTATGCAGGGGAAATTTTCTAATCTAATGCATCGGATTTCTTCTAGCTGTCCTACTGTCGTTAATTAAAGAATGGGTTTCAAATTACATTGTTTTAGGGGAAGACAGTGTTCCCAGAAGAGCCATGTATATCTCTTCAGTGTATGACGTTGGCGATATAAAAAAAAAAAAAAAAAAAAAAAGATTTTCTGTTTATAAAGAAGCAAGTTTTAGAGCTTAATTAAGTTCCTTTTTAGGAATGGCTCCTGGTTGAAAGTTTAAAATTGTTGGAAAGGGATTATCATAAAATATTTCTCTGCGCTAGCATATAGTAAATATGGCTGAAAATTCAGAAATAAGAAATTTTTCATCTCACAGGGTTGAAAATTGAGCACTCCGGAGCGCTTAAAGTGTCAATAGGATAATGCACTTTTCTTTAGGATTTTCTTGAGAATAAAAATTAGGCTCAAGTATCTTTTTCGAAAAGGAAAAAAAAAACTTGTTTTTGTTGCTACAAGAATTTTAAGGCAGGAAGGTTATTTAAACGGCAAAAGGCTGCTACGGTTATAATATTTTTAGTATACATTTTTCAAAGAGGATTTGGTGTTATTTGCGAACTTAGCTTAAAAATTCTTGTTGGTGTAATTGTGAATTTAAGAGTTTTAAGTCAACAGTTTTAAGTTAAATATTTTTTTTTCAACTTCAGCAAATATGCATTTCGCTGCTAATTATGAAATAAATTCTATTTATTTCTTTAATCTACCATATTTTTAGTAAGGAGCACAAACTGCTTTAAATATACTATTTCAAATCACAAATTTCTGCTTATCATAAAAGTTTTAGAAATGTGTACCTGTTTTTAAGAAATATAGCTTTTTAAAAGAAAGAAAAGAAATATGCTTACAACAAATACTTTTCTTCAATAAATATGTTTTTTTTATGATTTTAGAGATGTCAAATTTTTCTAATGCATTATAAAAGGAGTTAAAAAAAGTAATCCATATTTTTAAAAAAAAGCAACAAAGATTTGGAGGAATATGTAAACGTAAGTGTAGTACATTTTAAATAATTCTTTTTTAGAAATGTAGTGTCTTTTTGAATTCTAAATTGTTACGAAATTTAAATAGCCCTGTTACATAAATATTAGAATACAACAAAATGCATTCTAATATCTTCAAGTGTGCTTCTTGAAAATAAATGAGAAATGCATAAAAGTAATTATAGCTCATTTAAAGTCTGATTATAAAATACAAAATCCATTCAGTGGAACCAAAAAATAATGCATGAATTTTGTTAAAATTTGTTTTATTCATGCAGTTTTATTATATTTTTTAACTTAAAATGTAACCTTGCGTAATGTCTTATACATTTATTAAATTTCTGCAGTAATATATTTATTTAAAAATCTGCAGGAAACATATATGATGTTAAAAATAAAAGTTTCTCTTTGAAAACAAAGTTACCAAGACTATTCTGATAGTGATATAATCATTAAGACATCTAATGCTATGTTTAGACTTTAAAATATAATTTCTAATTGATTCTGTGTTTACATCCAAACTGATCGCTATCGAGAGTGGTCTAAGCAATATTGCGAATATTGTTGAGCCTGATTTGGTGGGTATTGGGATATTCACTGACACCCGATCCTCAATTCAACATATAAGTAATTGGACACATGTTGGCGATAGGGCTGGCATTTCCATCCTGAAATTGCTTTCTAGCCTTTCAGTTAATTCTGATGTGCACATGTTGACATTAGTAGCAACGAGATTGCGGACTATCTAGCAAAGGGGCGTCTTCGGAAGATTCCCAGTCCGATATGCTTCGCACTTATAGTGAGGTGTTCTCCGAGTTTGAGAAGACAATTAAGGATCTCTGTAATTTTCCTAAAACACATGACTGGTACTCGTGAGATCTTCATGGTGGTGCCCTGCTTTTTATGGGTCATAGAACTTAACAAACTTGCTTATCACGATTTGCCAGAGTATACTTAAGGAGTCTCATCTATGAACAAGGGAAGAAGAGTTTTTGGACCTGCACCAAGTGTAGGACTGCTCAAGCATCGCCCACCCATATATTCAAACTGGCTTGCTTTTACATTAGAGGAAGATTTCTCGGAACCTCTTCTATTCTAGAACTTTTTAGAGGTTTATAGACTTATGGATTTGGTCTAAAAGCTAGACCATATCGGAGATCAAAAACAATAACAACAGTTTTTCTTTTTATAAATAATCGCAGTTGAAAGAAGTGATGCATTATAAAGACAAAAATATTTCAAGTTGTTAGCATCCATATTTTTTTTGATGAGATTGCATGCACTCAAATGCACAGTTTGCAGTACAAAGTACAATTATTATACACTAAAAGAATTCATATTTCTTTAGATTTGTATTTAAAAAAATTGCTTGGATATTTGATGTTTTGTTCTTAAAATATTATATGGACATATTGAACCCACTTATAAACATTAAAAATTATTAAAGTGTGTTATTCCTAAACTGATTTTCTTTTGCAGAAATTTTCCTATAATTAATAATCAGTAATAACTTTTAGTTTTTAAAGATGGAGGCCAATAAAAGCATAAAAATACGAGATTAGTTTCCTGATTTTATTTTATCTCCCTGTAATTCAAATAAAATAATAGGGCAATCTAAAAGATTGAACACCTTCACTAAGTTAAATGAAATGACGAATAAAACGCAAACTAAACGTTAAATATTAATATTTAAATATGTGTATTACGTATATTTAAATTACATATATTTAAATTTAATATTTCTTCTTTCATAAATTTTTTTTTTAATTTGCCTTTAGTAATAAACTCTAAACAAGCTGAAAAGTACCTAAATATGCTAGTAATAAAATAGGAAAACTTACTAATTGGTCGTTGATGTACCACTTGAGCTCAGGCGCTGGTTTAGACCTTCCAGAATTACACAAAATCGACACATTATCTCCTAATTCATAATCGGACTTCTCTTCCATCAATATTGGACCATCCGAGGGTGGAACTGTGAAGAAAAAGGTGAACAAAATCAGTAAGTTTACAAACATGTAACGCAAGAGTTCATTTTCTTTTAAATGAATTAAAAATTCAACTTTAAATTTTATAGAAACACTGATTTACTATATTTACCTTATGTCATACACAAAATCGAAGCTCTCCTGGTTAGCTTTTGTTGAATTTGTGAATTCTTGCCAATATGATTTTCTTTCATTGAAAAAATTGTATTTTTTTTATATATATTAATAGTTTTACATTTCCCCCTCTAATTTATTGTCTACTTTAGTTTTTTTATGTTTCTTTTGCTGTTTTTTTTTTTTTTTAATTTCATTTCAATTATTCCTTATATTAGTGTATTGTGCAATTCTTATATGCTTACTGCTATATATGAATATATTGTATGTGATTGAGTAAAAAATATAATTTTTATTTACCCAGTGCATTTACAAAGTATATGGGAAAAAATGGTGCAAGTATTAATTTAGACAAACAAGACATTCAATGGCACCCTACAGAGTGTCTTAAAAATCAATCAAAATCAAGTTGAACTGTTAACAGTGACTCAATCCCATTCTGTTCAGAGCAAATGTTCAAAGTGATATTCAAAGATTTGGATATACGAATTTGATTCTGATTCATGTATCACTCTAGCGATTCACTTGATTCACTATAGGAAATGAAAATATGATGGTTTCTTTGAAGACTCCTAGTATATTAAACCTGTCTGTACAACAACGATTTTCGTGATATCTCGTATAGAGTCTTCAGGTATTTCGTACACTAATGATTTCATGTGTCACGATATTAATCAGTGTCAATTGGAGATCTGACACTTTGGAAGAATGCTTACTTCGGTTTTTTTTCCTTTGAGTTTTGATGACTCAGTTAATTGCAATCATTGTTTTTGCTCTTTTTTATTGGACATTTGCAATTGGTGAATCATTTTTATGAATATTTTCACCCATTTTATTTCGTCCAAACTATTTAAGAACACTCCACATATAATTCATCGGCACGTTGATATAAATTTTAAATTTGTATGATAAATTATATTAATTTTGTGTGGTTATTATTAAATCATATAACAACTGTTAGACACAGACAAGGAGTAGTTTTTATGTTTTAGATACATAGACATTTTTTTTCATAAAAATGATTCAACTAGAAATTTATTTTATATCTGATAATAACAACTAAATACATTGCGTAATATTTTTAGTTTAATGTGTGAAGATACTGTGCAAACATGACATCAGTAACTGGGTTTTCTTTTGTGGTACGTACAATAATATCAAATCTAAACTTAAATCAAATGTTTCAGCTGCGTTTTCTTCCTCCAATATTTGCTTTTATATATCATTTTATATTTCTTTTGAAGTAGGATTCATTTTACCGTGTATTGCAAGAAGCTAGATAATAGAAAATTTCAAAGAAAAAGTCTGACTTGATATACTGCTATGTGTTATTAAAATCTCTTCAAAGCATTTTTATTTTTAAAGCAGTGACAACAAATGCCGAATTTCTATTTGCAGGTTTTTTTCATACTATGTAAGAAAAAAATGTACAATACATTAATTTTGTTTTATGTATGCAGTGTAGTAAAAATTTAAATATTAAATATATGAATAACTTAAAGTTATTTTAAATAAAATTATACGTTTTCCGGAATTTACATAATATATTGTATCATTTTTCCCACGGGAACGGTTCTAGCATTCCATTCCCAGGATATATTTGATTGTATATTCTTTAACAAGTACATAATAAAAACCTATCATTCAAACATGAAAGAATATTGGCAGTGTTGTGGCTAGTTATATTGCATGTAATTAGTATTTTGTATTAACGAGAACAACCTGTCACTCAAATCTGATAGCAGATATTCAGTGTCATGGATTATAAAACTTCATAAAATTAGCTATTGTGCGAAATATCGTTGTCGAAAGTTGGAATCACAGGTCGATACAATTACAGATGGAAGAATACGGACTATACCATGAGTTGCTGCATCGTGATTGGTAATAGACTTTGGACTGAAGAAGTGTTCCCTTCAAAGATAAGTGATGGAGTCTGAGCCCCCCCCTCCCCCTTGACGATTCTTTTAAAGGCAGGCTGTTGGAGAAGTAGGTAAAGTGTTTGTTCTGCGACGAGTTGACAAGAAGTGTAGTTTTTCTCTTTTTTTTTAAAAAGTGTTTGAATAAGCCAGCTGTCAGCCATGGTTCCATGTATCAAGCTATGTGATAATGAATGTCTGCTGTCAATCTGGTGAACTTGAGAACTCATATATAAAATCTCCGTCCTTGGAGTGAACTATACTTGTAAGTCAAATTTAATTCTTTAGTTCTGTATATATATATATATATATATATATGGTGCTTGTACCTTAAAGTGGCCCTGTCCTTGAGGACGTTATATATCTAGTAAAGGCCAAGACGTTACAGTACTAATATTAAAAAATATTTTATATTAACTAAAAGTAAATTGTAAAATTGTAAAGTTGTAGTATTTTTATAAAAATTTTTATATAATTTATTTGAAAAACATTATGATCCAATAACTTATTACGATACTTTTCTTCAAATCAAGAAATTTTAAACGATTTCACCAAAGAAAAAATTATTTTCAGAAACATATCCCAAACTAAATAAAGTTTTGAAGAAATTCTTGAAAGAACCATAACATACATGACCGGCCATCTGAAAGTTTCAAAAACACAATGCGGGGGGACCTTTTAGTCGCCGAATGACCACAAAAAAAAAAAAATCTTCCACACAACAAACAAAAAAAAAAAAAAAAAAAGAGGCAATTCACTTCAACAAATAACTAACTGAAATTTAGAATTGATGTCTTTTCAGTCCAGAAGCAAAGAAAAATAAAAGAACGTAAGTGGAAAGAAATGACAAAAGCTCACCCATGCTGCCTTGACAGAAAAAAAAGAAATAAATAATTTTCCTGGAGCAGCCAATTTTTCTCTTTTTCCAGAACTTATTTTTAGAGAAGAAAAAAAAGTAAGTGAAATGCCTTGATGTGAGTGGACATAAACGGAACTTCGGACCAAAATTAGTCCATCAATCGGAAATAGAGCTTACGACGAGCAAGCCAATAAAATTGTTATGATTTGTCCTGGATTAAGCCATTTAAGACGATGTCTCTCGGAATGATGGTTTGTGGTATTAGCCGCCATTTTCTCTTTTGCTTAGTAAAACAAGGTTGATAACTTCCATGTTTTAAGCAAGCAAAAAAAGATGGGCACCTCAGCTTAGTGATAGTAACTTAATCTATTTTTAATACTTTGTTACTTTAACATTTAATACATTTTTACAAAAGAAAAACTGGCTACAATTGACATTCAAATTTGTCAAATTTCACCTAATTAAACCAAATTTATCACAAACATTATTGACCGATGAATTTAATTAACTAATGGAATAAATAATTTTTGTATGTTTTGAAAAAAACAAAATCTTAAGTGTTTTAATGCTGTTCTATTAATGGCATAAACACATTCCCGTATGTAGGAGTTTGCTGCAAATAATTGCAACAGTACTTGACCAGAACACGCTAGTCCCTCTGTTTGCTAGACACGATCGTTTTACAACCCCATCGTCAACCCTCAATGAGTTTTAATGAGCCTGGAAAAATTTGCTGCTAGACATCCCCCACTAGGACCACCGATTTATATTTATCCAATAGCACTTCCGACAATAGGGGTATATAAAGTCTCTTTCGAACTAAAAAACACGATTATTCAAGGATAACTTTATCAGAACTTCCTAAGAACTTGTCAAGAACCTGAAAAGAACTGTGAGGAAAAAGAACGGTAATTTTGAGAACTCTGTGTGTAGTTGTGGATTATATTTATTGTTATGTTATTAGTTATTAATTATTGTTATGTTATTGTATAATTATTATATGTTATGTTTATAATTTCTTGCTAAAATCATTAATTACAAATTTCAAACTATAAAACTAATAAATATACTGCAGTCAAATTGAAATTTTATCAATGGATATAATATATCCGATTGATTTAAAACAAATATATAAAGTTTGAAACGATAGTGAAAATTCGAGAGGAGAGGATACAATGCAGTTTAAATCTAGTTCTTCTAGTATTTTCTAGACATGATCATTTTAAAACCGTATCGTAAGTCCCCAATCAGGTTTTGATAACCTATAAAAATCTACTGCCGGACATCAGTCACTAGGACCACCGACGTAGACCTGTGCAATAGAATTTCAGGCAGCAGGCGGATAGTGTACAGCCAAAGTTCGAGGATAGTGTACAGTTCGAGATTACTCTATCGAACTAAGAAGGATAATTTCATTTGAACTTCCTCAGGACTATGAGAGATAAGAACTTGTGTAGAACTTGAGAAGAACTGTGACAGAACTGTCAAGTTGAAAACTCCGTGTGCAACTGTGGATAGTATTATGATAGTTGTTATGACGTTGATTGTGATGTATATAACTTCTTTATAATATCCTGAATTCAAACTTTCAAACTACAAAAATTAAGAAACATACTACAGACAAATGACTGAAATTATTTCAATGAATATAGTACATGCGATTGTTATGCAGGTTTAGGAATCTTAAATGAAATCATTATTGTCAAATAATTATTTATGGATTGATTTAAAACGGATATATTTTAAAGTTATAAATATATTGGACATTTTGAATGATAGGACCTTTCGCAGAGATTATTTCAGATTAAAGTAAACGAAATTAAGAATTTGAAACAAAATGATTTAAAATACGTCCGATTTGTTATTGCATTTTTTCTTGTATTCTTGGATGATTAATTGTTATTTTACGACGACGACGATGGTTTTCCAGGTTGATGAACAACCTTGGTTGCGTATCAACCTCTATCTCCTATTTTGTGAATGAAAGAAGTTTCTTAAGCTTTAAGCCCATTGATTAAATAGAAAAGGAGTGAGGTATACTTATATAATTGTTATTTTGATTATTTTCTTGTTTTTTTTTAAATTAACATTCATAAAAGATTGGTTGAAAAGGCTAAGAATGATAATGAAAACCAATAGTAAATATTAACGTTAATTTCATGTTATATTTAGTTGAAAGGACAAACATTGTAATAATGCACATTTGAAATATTCTGAAATTTTATTTAATCATAAACCCAAACACTGAATGACAAAAAAAGGGGAAAATGTATTTTCTTAATAATATATATTTAGAGAGATTGAATAATAGTAAACACAACAAAAACATTAAATTTATATGAGATTTATATGAAAATAGGTTTATATAGGAAGGAACAAAATAATAAATTTTTAGATATAATTGTAAAAATAATTTCTAATGGTTGCTTGCAATCATATTATTAAAAATATTTCAATCATCCATTTATTATCTTTAAAAACGATTGCTCAATAAATAAATACAAAATATTTTCATTTTATAAAGAAGTCATTGTTTCATAAAATACGTGACCGTAAAGAAATATGGATTATTTTTATTTTCGATCATGATTAAAGTGTTTGGAAATTTATAAAATAAATGGTAAATACTAACAGTAACTCAATGGGTTGTTTATATTAAGATAAAGAGTCGTACAGAGACAAGAAACTTATATACCATTTCTTCCAAGAAAAATTTTAATCATCCAAACCCTTTCCACTCCAAAGATTGCCAGTGTGCCCTTGGCGTTTTTTGGCGAACTACTCGATAAAAGGCTGTTATCTAACCCTGTTATTGTTATTTCAAACCTTCCGTTTTTATTTCTTGCAACAATATAAGAGCATCAATAAGAAAACAGGTCAAACATAGCATGCTAACGAGAAAAAGAATAAGTTATTTTTCACTATTGAGAGTTGGGTTATTTATGATAGAAGCCATGTTGCCTGGAGCGTCCCCAAACTTGGCCTCTTCGAATATTTTGGAGATTATTGAAAATTAGAATTTTTTTTTTCTGTCCGACTCTCGAAACATTTGGTTGAAAGCCCTTTGAGAATTTGAAAATATTCTCATCTGGTCTCTAAGAGAATATTTTCGATAAGCCTTCAAAGCAAAGTTAATTATTTTATTAGCGAGTTGAAGATTACGAATTTTTGTCTTTGATTTGGGAATAATTTTAATTGTGTTTATTGGATTGATGCCACTAATTAGGTTGTTCTGAGTAAAATTTTTTTTTTTTTTTGAAGTTCGTCGCTAATTAAAGACATAAGTAAGTATGATCTTATTAGTATTTTTCAGGTAATTATCTTGTTTGTGAAATCTATATTAATTATGAATGACATTAAAAATGTACATCTTGATTTTTTTTAAAGAAAGTTGCTGTGGTTCCCGAAGGCCGTGTAGTTTGACCTGAGATCATTCACCACAAGAACAACCGTTAAGTAGCAAATTAGATAGATAAGTAGCAGACTAGATTGCCCCAAGAGTGCCGTATAACGGTCACTCTTAAGGCAATCTAGTCTGCAAGGTAAGGGCAGGCTACTTATCTGTTCGGCATTTTGGCATCATGGTAGAGTAGGAACAGCCCATATTGTGAATAGCACTTTTATTCGCACTCTTTTTCCCCTCATTTTAGAGCCCAATGGAAGACATAATCTTAGGAATATCCCTTTCAGCTTTCAACGCAGCTTTGCAAATTTGGAAAGTCCAACTTGCAATCAATCGACTGCTTTTGATAAGTAACAGACCAAATTGCTTGAAGAGTACACTCTACACGGAGCCCACAGTTTGGCATCACTATACACTGAGGTGACAAAAGTCATGGGATAGCAATATGCAAATTTTCAGATGGCAGTAGCATCGCGTAGAACAGGCATAAATGCGCAGTGCTTTCGCAGAGCTTTCATTTCTGTTCAAGTTATTCATGTGAAGAGGTTTTGACGTGACGATGACCGCACGACGGGAATTAACAGACTTTGAACGTGGAATGTTAGTTGGAGCTAGACGCATGGGTCATGCCATTTCGGAAATCGTTAGGGAATTCAACATTCCCAGATCCACTGTGTCAAGAGTGTGCCGAGAGTATGAAATTTCAGGCATAACATCCCACCATGGACAGCGCAGTGGTCGACCGCCTGCACTTAACGACCGAGACCGGCGACGTCTGCAAAGAGTCGTAAATTCTAACAGACAAGCAACACTGCGTCAAATAACCGCAGAAATCAATGTGGGACGTAAAAGGGACTTGTCTGTTAGAACTGGGCGGATAAATTTGGCTTTCTTGGGCTATTCCAGCAGAAGACCGACTGACAGAACGACATCGCTTGCAGCGATTCTCGTGGGCACGTGAGCATATCGGTTGATCCCTAGATGAATGGAAAACCGTGGCCTGGTCCGATGAGTCACGATTTCAGTTGGTAAGAGCTGATGGTAGGGTTCGAGTGTGGCGCAGACCCCACGAAGCCATGGACCCAAACTGTCAGCAAGGCACTGTTCAAGCTGGTGGTGGCTCCGTAATGGTGTGTGCTGTTTTTTCATGGCATGGACTTGGTCCTCTGGTGCGACTGGACCGAACATTGACTTGCAGCCATTCATGGACTTCATGTGCCCAAACAAAGAAATGGGATTTTTATGGATGACAATGCGCCATGTCAACGGGCCACAACTGTTCGCGATTGGTTTGAAGAACATTCTGGACAATTCCAACGAATGATCTGGCCACCTAGATCGCCCGACATGAATCCCATCGAGCATTTATGGGACATCATCGAGAGGTCTGTTCGTGCCCAAAATCCTGCACCATCAACTCTTTCACAATTATGGACGTCTATCGAGACAGCATGGCTCAATATTCCTGCAGAAGACTTCCAACGACTTGTTGAGTCCATGCCACGTCGAGTTGCTGCACTTCGCAGGGCGAAAGGAGGGTCGACACGATATTAAGAGGTATCCCATGACTTTTGTCACTTCAGTGTATAGAAGGAACAGTTCTTTGTTAAGACAAATGTGAGGAACACTTTCTTTACATATGGGCTGTTCTTTCTATATTATGATGTCAAAATGAGAATGTCGGGCAACAGGCACTCTTGGGGCAAATCTGATCTGCTGCTTATATGATGGATTGATTAGCACTTTTCTTCACACACTTTTTTTCTCATCTTAAAGCCCAATAGAAGAAATAATCAAGGAAATTTCCCTTTCAGATTTGAACTCACATTTACAAATTTGGAAAATCCAACTTGCAATCCAGCAGACTTCTTTTGATAAGTAACAGACCAGATTGTTCCAAGAGTACCAGTTACACGACACTCTCACTTTGGCATCACGATATAGAATGCACAGTCCATATTGCTATTAGTACTTTTAATCACACACTTTTTTTCTTTATGTGGACCAATGTAAAGCAAAGACATGGAAATTTACCTTTCAGATTTGAAAGCGCTTTTACAAGTTTGGAAAATCCATCCAATTGTCATGATTTCATCCCTTTATTTATGATTAATTCATCAGATCTGTTTCAGTCATTTTGTTAAGAAAGTAATTCTTGAAATTAAAGAAAAAAATATTTCTTATTAGCTAATATAAAGAAATTAACTTGCAATAATGTTTCTAGCAACTAATATCAAATCAAATCTGTCTCAAACAATCGCCGTCATCGAACATCCGAAGAAACAGACTTCATATGGAAAATTCAGGGAAACCGGGTGCCATCCGACATATCGTGAAACCGTTGAACTTTTTCTTTTAATTCAAGGAAACCAAGACCGTCGCACATCCTGTGTCTGAAGATAAGGCGGGATATAAATGACAAAGGCAAAGCGAAGTAGAGAAGGGTAGCCATCAGAAGAAAGAAAATTTTAATGACAGTTTTAAATAGATAACTATAACTCTGTAAATATTTTACATATTTATTTTGTTTGTTTAGTCTTCATTATAAATACAGAAAAAAATCATGAAAAGGAAGAGGCAAAAACAAACCACCACCATTAAAGTTTTACAATATACTTTATTTTAAAGCATCCAATTTTTTTTATTTGAGTAAATAATTATTTCTTTAAATATGTGCTTTCAAAATATTTTTTAAGTTTAATTTTAAAACAGTAATCAAAAGTACTTAGTGTATTGTTACTTATTGTGTATATTAGTGTATTGTTTGTTAACTTGAACAAAAAGCAAGTTCACTTAGAGCTTATCTTTTCGGCGAATGTCTGGAAAATATGTTTCTCGCTGGATCTATTGACCATCCAAAATTTTGCATGAAAACCTCATGATGAGTCAATGTCTTCTACCAGATTTCGAAACCTAAGATTGTTTTATTTCTTTTTACTGGGTAAGGTTGTCAGCCCTATTTCAAATATTATACAATTATTAGACAACGACCTATGGTTTAAAGTGGTTTCCGAACCACTACAAATATCTTTGGCACCTGTGGTACTGAGAAGAAGGGAAGGACTTCTAGGACTATAGGGCAAGGCTATTCATTCGGCTATCGGCTAAAGTAATTGCAGCTTCACTTCCACCTCCACGTGCCATCCAGAGAATTAAAAACAGCTTTATTTGGGAAAAAGAATGAATTGATATAAAGTCTCATAATCTTCTTGATTTCCTGTATGAATTCACATTATGAAGCTTATAAGCTTTACAGATACTTCCTATTACCCCATTTTTTTTGTTTTATATTTTAAGATCTTTTTCAGCCCTTCCGGAACTGAAGGGTCATATGCAACACCATGTATTTGCATAGTAACTTATGTGTTACTATTATTTTTTTGTATTTTATTGAGCGAATTCTGGAGATATTCACCGAAAAGTGAAAATTCTCTTAATTTTATAAGTCAGTGGGGTTTGCTTCCCCATTTTTCTTTTTCTCGATTAAAAGGAAAAACTTTTCTCTAAACAGTTACTTTTTTATAAAGCATTAACTCTTTCTGAAGTTCTTAAAGAAGATGTATAATTTTTTATTGTTTTTTTAGAAAAAACTTTCTGTTGAAAAAATTCTAAGACTACACAATACCTTGCAAATCTAATATGACAGCTATGAAAAAAAAAAAATGCTTTGAAGTTTTTTTACGGGCAAAAAAAATTTTTTCTTTCTTTGTTTGCTAAAAATACTTTATTAAAAGTAATTTATCTCTTAGTTTTGCGGAAACTTAATGATACATGAAATAATAAGTTAAAACAGTGTAAATATGTTTATGCCATCCTCTAGTCAATATATTTTGGAAACTTAGTTAAGATGTTAAAGGTATTTAGATATCTGTCTGGCAAATTAAGATTTAGTAGTTACACAGTTTTTAAAAATGCAAAGTTGCCCTGTAAACTACAAGAGCGTACTTAAGAAAGTAAAATGTTGATCAAAATTTTTATCTTTAAAAAAAATTCAATAAAGATTTAAAAATTCTGCAAATGATATTGCCAAGGTGATTCAATAATAAATGAATCTAGCATCAGAATTCAGATAAACGGCCAATGTGTTAAAGTAATTTAGTACGATAACTCTCAGGGTTGAAATACAGAAGATGTACATCTAATACCAGAATCCAAGAAAAGTTTTTCTAGTCTATGAAAGTGTGATATCCAACACTGGCATAGACACGGGAACATACCCTTGCTCGGTTTATAATGGAACTCTTTCAGTTAAGCCTAACGTGACGCAATAATACAAAAAAATTCAATGGGTATGCCATAAAAATGTCCATTGAATTTTTTTTGTTGTTTGAAATTTTGGGAACCTCGTGTCCCACGTAGGATACAAACAACCCCCCGACAGACAATGAGGGAATAAATTGGCCTCCAGAAAGATTATAAGTAGTAACTTTCTTGCATTTGATTGTCTTAGGGAATTAGTCATGAACAAAATTCTACTTGCAATGCATTGTCACAATCGTCAAAGTCTTCTCTTTTTGAAAGAAGAGACAAACGTCAGCAGTACCTTATCGGCAAAAAGTAATCAACAGCGGATTTGAAACTGAACCCATCTGCAAGGTAGCTGTAAATGTTCTTACTGTGCACTGAAGCAGACTTCCACTGCATTAAGGAAAAAATATTTTGCTGACAGTCATGTATAAAAATGCCCAAATTATATGCCCCCTTAGAAACATTTCTTGAAGTCAAAACACAATTTCTTTTCAGAAATCCAAATGCAGAGACTGGCAAATATGAATACAAAATTTGGTTGTGATTCCTGCAGTAGTGCTTCACATAAAGAAATGGTAACTTTCTATTTAATTTCTTCATCTTCATTGCCGAAACACCCTGTGGTGGCCAAGGCTGCCTGCCAGGTAGATTTCTAGACTAGAGATGTTTATTTTTTACGGGGTAGGGTTGTAAGCTTTACCGCCTGCAGTCATATTAGACCGAGACCTGCTGTTTAAAGTGGATTTCGAACCATACAAGCATCCAACGCTCTCCTAGAACTCGCACTCAAAACCTGCGACACCGAACCAAAGCATTAGTCAATCGGCCAACAGGCCCCTTTGTTTAACTTAAATAACTTAATTTTCTGAAAGATAGAGGCTAACATTTTGAGTCAAAATTTCTTTGTACAATTTAAACAACCATAAATTGAAATGTAAAAAACATGCACCTCTATTTCAGTCAGTACTAATTCAATGGTATTTTTAATTTTTTTAAAAAGAGAACAAATAACACCGATTTTTTTTATGGGAATACAATGTTTCACTCTTACAATTAAACTGCAAGAATCTTTTCAAACGAAGTAATAAAGTGTGATATAAAAAGTATCTTTTCATTGAAATTAACTCCAAATCACTAACAAATAGGTCTTTGTGTGTCTTAATCTAATTAAAACGAAAACCCTCAGTTTACTTTAAATCATTAGTGCACTGAATGACTGATCAGTCCAGAATTTCTTTGTATTCTAACTATTTTTAAGGATTGTAAAGACGTTGGTTTATCTAGGCTTTACTTGTTTTTATTCCGAAGATAATACTGTGGAAGGATAAAAGAAATATCTCTTTTTATGTTAAAGTAAAAATAAAGTATAAAGAAACTTTCATTTATTTTGATAAAGTTTAGTATCCAGGAAACTGTACAATTTTAATAGTTAAAATCATTCTTTTTTAATATAATTCTCGATTATAGTGAACAAAAATTTAAAAGAAAAAAGTTATTGAAACTTCTTTGAATAGTTTAAGTGCAATGTTTAATTGGCTGTAATTAAGAAATTTCTTTATATGTATTTTTTCAAATACCAAATATTTAAAAAAAAATTAAGCAATTTTGCAGAAATTTATCTTTTAATCTAAAGTAATAGAATTTTAATGCACAAGATAGTCGACCTTTTTTTTGCATTCAAATATTCTAACTAATACTATATTATTTTTTATGACTTTTTATTTTTATTATTTTATATGTTTTTCTTTTGACTAAGATATGGTGTGTTTCTTTTTTTATGCACAAAATTGTTTTTTTTTTTTATTTCCTCAATTGCTGTTTGGAATTATTATCAGAAACTAATCGCTTTGTGAAGTATACTTCAAAATACATTCTGATTTCTTATATTATTTATTTGCATGTTATTTAGTTGCAATGCAAAGTAGACGAAAAAAGTGTCTCAATTTGGATTAAATTTTGACATGAGTTATAATCATATGTTTGAAAAACAAATAAACATGGTGTTGGTTGTGAGAGAAAATCTCTCATCTAAAAGTGAAATTGAACGAATTTTCCGGATGATATATAAATATTTTTCCAGTGCGTTATATGAATAGCATATATGCATATTTCTCCTGTATAATATATGAATCGGGATAATTATTACTACAGCTGCGCCGATATTTGAATGCTTGAGTTGTGAGTCATAATTTCGAAAATACATCTGTCTTATTTCTCCATACAAAAGCAAGATTGTAAATTTTGGAAAAAGCAGTGGAAATTCTGTTGCTTTTATAGCTACTTGGAACTGGAAATTCGTTTTCCCGAGTGCTGGAAATTTGAGAACAACAAGCAGCAGGAAATTTTGTGTCCCTGAGACCTACTTTCAGCAGGACATTTTATTTCCCTTCTAGCTACTTGGAGCTAGAAATTGTTTCCTCGAAAGCTACTTTGAGTTAGAAATTTTATTTTCGCGAGATCTACTTGGAAATGAATGTGATTTTGGAAATTTTGTTCGCCAGAGAACTACTTGGAATTGTGGATTTTGCTTCCATGAGTGCGAGTAGTCTCGTACTACTCATACTATTGTGATTCATGGTTTGTCATTGCATTCAACAGTTCGAAATGCATAAAAGTGAATATTACCATTTGAAACTTTTTATAATTATATATATATATATATGCTTCAATGTATGTACGTGCGTATCCCTCAAAATTTCACCATGATCATTTAATCCTCCTGTATATATATACGCTAAATACAATGACCAAATGGGGAGATTTTCGTACTACAGGGAGTAGAGGTAGTTTCGCAAATCTCATGCTACTATCAATCATGGTTTGTCATTGCATTCAGCACTTAGAAATGAATAAAAGTGTATATTACCATTTGAGATTTTGTAATCTATTGTATTACTAGAACGATATTTTTTGTTCAGATGCGCATATTTTGAAATAATATATATCAAATTTAATTCTGATATTTTTGGCAACTGATTATCGAAAAAGTTATTTTTAAATTGCCCGGTATATATTTTAAAATACCTGAAATGAATTTCCTTTTTCCAGTTACGTTTATTGTTGATAGAAGTACCACAATAAATTTCTTCGAAATTAAATGATTAAACAATGCAGAAAATTGTATAAAATTACGACAATAACGATCGAGACAATGCAAGATTTTAAGAAGAACGCGCTTCTTTCGCTTCATTCAATTTTAAAATAAACATTTGTATTGTATTAAAAGAAGAAGCATCATCATTCCATATATTGATGCTGATGAAATTTCTCGATGCATAAAGTAACATCTTACATTTTTCTAAAAATAATTTTCTGCAACTTAAAAGAACTTAAAAACTGATGACACTCTTACCTAGCAACTCAAACATCTTCTACGGCAGCCGTCTCGAATTATCTTTAAAGATTGAAATCGGAGTAAGTGAACTTATTCCAATTAGTAGCAGACGTAAGATTCCCGGCAACGGGTGCAATAATTATTATTCGTAATAGAAGACTTGTAACTATTTTCAAAAGCACACGGCGAACACAATTAAAATGGAAAAGACTTTTCTACAAAATTTTCCGTGTTATCATAGGGAAAGAAAAGTTTTGGAATTTGGAAGTTTAAATTAAAGAGAAATGTTTCGCCAATTGATCTGAATACTGTCACTTTATTTTTCTGTGTTTTTTTTTTTTTTTTTTATTTTAATTGAATTTTCGGAGGCATATTTTGTTATTCTTTATGAATATTTTGCTTTAAGTAAGCGCATTTTAAAAAAGTGTTTTAATTTAAGGTAAGTTTAATTAAAATTGAACTGTATTGTCTTGCGTTTACTTTGTTTCCATAATTAAGTAGCGATGATTGTTTTTGTAGAATAATTTAAAATAACTGTAGTCATTTAAGTTAGATTTTTAACATAAAGTATTAATCGTAAAATTAATTTTTATCAGTAATACTTCGTTATATAATATTAATATTTTGAATAGTGTAACATACAAATTCTTTTAGATACATAAATAAGTGAGTTTCTTAAACGAATTTAAATTTGTTAAACAAGGCATTAAACATGTTTATAATTTTTTAAATATTGTTACTATAGTTAAAATTGATACAAAAAAAAATTAATGTATGATTTAAAAATTATTTAATTTAAATTAAATAATTATTTCATAAATCTTGCGAAATATTGTTTTAATTTTTACAGTAAATGTATCCGAAATAGCGGAAGGAATTTGTATGCTATACATATGAGTAAAATATTGATGTGTTTAACTTTAATTAATTTAATAAAATATCACATTTATTGAATAATAAAATATTTCCAAAAAGCTCCTATCATTTCTGTTGATCAAAAGATCACATAGAGATGAAATCTTTTATCATCCGATAAATATATTTCACTGGTCTGCAAAACTTAAGCAACAGGTGAGGTTTTTGTTATAACTCCACGAGAAATCATCTGAGAGACATGACATTCGCAAATGAGGGAGAGTATTATGTACGTAAAGGATGACGAAAGCATCGGCGCTGAAAAAGGAATACAATGCATACGGTATGGAATCAAACAAAAGCAAGTTTTATTGAACGCATAGTATCGTGATTTATGATTGTCTATCCAAGAGGAAGAACAACAAGCAGATGTTCCTTAATATGGGATATGCCCTCGCCGCACTACAATGGTTGCTTCGCACGTCTCCGCATACTCAGAACCAGCTGGTGCAACATTTCTTGCGGTAGGAGTGCCCATTCCCCAATCAGCATCTCTTTGAGTTGTTGAGTGTTCTCCGGAGGATGTAAGAGTGCTGCAATGGGTCTCCCCAAAGCATCTCACACATGTTCGATGGGATTTAAATCTGGGGAGTACGCTGGCCAATCCATTCGAGTGATATCTTCACTTTCCAGTAGCTTCTCAACAGCAAGAGTCCGGTGCCCGTGCATTTTCATCCATAAAAATGAAGTTAATGGCACCTCGGAACAGACGTACATGGGGAAGGAGTACATCCTCACAATAGCGATCCCCGGTTACAGACCCTCTGTCGAAAACGGGGAGCTCAGTTCGCCCGTTCAGTAAAATGCCTCCCCAGACAAGAACTCCAGAACCGCCATAGCGGTGTCTTTCCTTGAGGTTACTGGGATAAAACCGGGTCCCCACCTCTCTCCAAATCAAAACGCGTCGAGAATCACTTCTGCTACAGAACCGACTCTCATCCGTAAAGAGGACACGACTCCATTGATCAGTTGTCCAGTTTTTGTGCTCTCTGCACCACTGTAACTCTCTGCACCACTGTAAACGGTGGCTAACTTTCAACGGGAGGCAGCGTTCAGAACGGCGGGCGAATAGGCCCACTTTGTGAAGGCGTCTGGCCACAGTAAACCGCAACACTTGTCGGCCGGTTGCTGTATAGAGTTGCTGAGCATTGGCGCTTGCTAACTGATGTCGGCCTCTTTTCGCCTGTAGGACGATATATCGGTCATCCCCTGCAGTTGTCTTCCTTGGGCGGCCACCACCAAACTTTCTAACAGCTGTACCTGTCGTTTGGAAGCTTTCCAAGAGCGCGAAACGGTACTTTTGTTGATTCCGAACTCTGCAACTACACTGGTAACAGTACGCCCCTCATTCAGCTTTCCGATCATTCTTCCACGTGTGAAGTCGTCCAGGTGATTTTTTCTAGCCATATTTCATGAACTGACTCACTGGCACTTACAGCGAATATGTTGAATTACGTCTCCGTCCTTCCTTTTGTTCTACTGTCGAACTGCACGTGCCGACATCATGCGTTTTGCGTACTCTCACGTCGCCTCCGACGTTTCGTTCCTGATATTTGCATACACATGACGTTTCTACTGACTTACGTGTTCATTGCACTCATCTCCAAACCTCCATTTCTGCAATTTCATGGCTATCTGCTAAATTTTTACATTGTTGCTTAAGTTTTGCACACCAGTGACTCATTGATAAAGATCTTATAACATAAGGTCTCATAATATTTCTGATTTCTACTAGGAATTCACGTTGTGAGAGGTTTATAAGTGTAAGAGGGGATTATGCCATTATTAACTAATTTTTTTTTCGATATTTTAAGATCTGTTTCAGCTCTTCCAGCTCTGAATGTTACAAATCATCATGCATTGGTATCGATTCCTTTGTGTGACTATTATTTTTGTATTGTATCAGCCAATGATCATATATAGTTCCCTTGAAATCTGCCCATTAATTATACAGATATTCGACCAAAAGTGAAAATTCTCTTAATTTTAAACGGCAGTGCTCTTTGCTTCCCCATTCATTTTTACTCAGTTAAAAGCAAAACTTTACTCTGAACAGTTACGCTTTCATAAAAAAATTAACTTTTTCTGGAGTTCTTAAAGAAGATGTACAATTTTTTTTATTATATTTGAAAAAAAAAAAAAAAAAAAAAAAAAAAACTTTCTGCTAAAAAAAAATTCTAAGAATACAGTGTTCCTTGCAAATCTAATATGACAGCTATGAAAAAAAAAATGCTTTGAAGTTTTTTACGGACAAAAAAAAAAGTATTTTTTTCTTTGTTGCTAAAAGTACTTTATTAAAAATAACTAACCTCTTAGTTTTGCGGAAACTTAATGATACATGAAATAATAAGTTAAAATAGTGTAAATATTTTTATAGTATCATCTAGTATATAAATTTTGGGAAATTAGTTAAAATTTTAAGGAAATTTTGATGGTTTACTGAATAGTTAAAATTTGGCAGTTATTTAGTTATTTAAAAATGGAAAGTTGCATCGTACATTATAAATACACTCTCAAGAAGAATTTATATCAAAAGTTATATTTTTTTTGCAAAAATTCAGTGAAGATCTCAAAATTTGCAGATGATATTGACAAGTTGATTCAATAATATGGGAATATAATATCAGAATTCAAATAAATTGCTATTGGGCTGCAGCAATTTAGTACGATAACTCTCAGGGGTGAAATATAGAAGATACACACACTAATACCAGAATCCAAGAAAAGACTTTCTAGACTATGAAAATGTCGTATCCAACACTGGCATAGACACGGGAATATCTCTTGCTTGGTTTATAGCGGAACTCTTTCAGTTAAGCCTAATGAGAAGCAATATTACAGAAGTGCAATGGGTATGCCATAAAAAGGGCCATTGATTTTTTTTTTTTGTTGTTGAGCATTGACGACCTCGTGTCCCACTTAAGTGTGCTACAAACAACCCCCCGACAGACAATGAGGGGAAAAATTGGCAGCCAGAAAGATTATAAATAATAACTTTCTCGCATTTGTATTTCTTAGGGAAGTAGTTATGAACAAAACGCTTCCACACAATCTCACCATCGCTGCGAGTTACTTTGCAATAAGTCTTCTGTTTTCTGAAAGCAGAGACAAATGTCAGCAGCACATTGACGGCGAAAAGTAATCATCAGCAATTTTAACAAACGACAGCAGCACCTTAACGACAAAAAATAATCAGCAATGCATTTGAAACTGAATCCATCTGTGCCGTAGCTGCACATGTTCTTATTATAACCTGAAGCTGACAGCCATTGCATTAGTGAAAAAAAAAATTTGATGACAATCATGTCCAAATTATATTCGCCCTTACAAATATTTTATCTTAAAAGCAAAATACAATTTATTTTCAAAAATCTCAAACCCAGAGACTGAAAAATTTGATTGCGATTCCTGCAGTAGTGTTGTTTCATATAGAGAAATCGAAAACTTCTGATTAATTTCTTCTTCTTCATTGCTCCAACAGGCCTATTGGTGGGCCAATGCTGTCTGACTAATATCAGACTTCGAGACGGGAGATAATTATTATTTACGGGTAGGGCTGATATCTCTACGCTCTGTAGCCATATTAGATCGAGATGTTAGGTTTAAAGTGAATTCCGAAAGATTACAAGCATTCATGGCACAGCCAGCACTCGCACAAGAGACCTGTGGCATCTGGCACATGAGCTCTAGTGACTCGGCCCTTCCCATCACACCCTTCCGTGTAACTTGAATAACGTAATTTTCTGAATAACATAGCATAACATTTTTGAGTTAGATATTTCTTTATAAAATATAAACGATTACAAGATTGAAATGTAAAAAAAAAATACTTCTTTACTTCAGTCAGTACGAATTCAAAGGTATTTTTTATTTTCTTAAAAGGAGAACAAATAATACTAATTTTTTTAATGGGAATAAATCTTTCACTCTTACAATTAAACTTCAACACTCCTTTCAAATGCAGTTATAAAGAGTTATATAAAAAGTTTTTTTTCTTTCAAATTAACTTCAAACCACGAACAAATAGGTCTTTGTATGTCTTAATCTAATTAAAACGAAAACCCTCAGTTTACTTTAAATCACGAGTGCACTGAATGACTGATCAGTACAGAATTTCTTTGTATTCTACTTATTTCTAAGGATTGTAAAGACTTTGGTTTATCTAGGATTTACTTTGCTATTATTCCGAAGATAATACTTTGGAATAATAACAAGAAATAAAAATTCGGATAACATTTTATGTTAAAGTAAAAAAAAAAAAAAAAAAAACAGAGTAAAAAGAAATTATCATGGATTTTGATAAAGTGGCTAATATAAATCTTAACAAAAGGAAATCTTGCAGAAAAATGTAAAATCGCTAAAGTTTAGTATCCAGGAAACTGAATAATTTTAATAGTTAAAATAATTCTTCTTTTTAATATAAGCTTCAATTATTGTGAACAAAAAATTAAAAGAAAAAAGTTATTGAAACTTCTTTGAATAGTTTAAATGCAATGCTTAATTGGCTATAGTTAAGAAATTTCTTTAAATACACTTTTTCATACATCACTTATTTAAACAAAAACGAAGCAATTTTGACGAAATTTATCTTTTAATCTAAAGTAATGGAAGTTTAATACAAAAATTATTAGACTATTTTTTTTTGCATTCAAATATTCTAACTAATACTTTATTATTTCTAAAATAATTTCTGCAGGATTTTCTTTTGAATAAGGTACTCTAGGTTTCTTTTTTATTCACAATATTTATTTTTTTTATTTCGCTCCATGAACGTTTAGAATTTTAATAGAAACTAATTGCTTTGTAAAGTGTATTTTAAAATGCATTCTGATTTCTTTTATTATTTGACTACATCTAATCTAGTCGTAGTGCAAAGTTAATGTACAAAAGAGTTGCGATTTCGATTATAGTGTGCATCACTTTTTAGAGAAACAAGTAGACATGGTGTTAGTTGTGTGAAAGCATCTCTCATCGAGAACTTAAAATGCATGACATTTCCGGATTTTCTCCAGTACGATATAAGAATTGGGATCATCATTTCTAATGCATCGTCCACATTTGAATGCATGAGCTTCCAGTTATAACTTCGAAAATACAATGCCGTTATCTCACCATGCAAAAGCAATATAGTAAGACTTTTTTAGTAGGTCGTACAATTTTTGATGCCTTGATGAATGTTTGATGAAGTGGAATCTTTTTTTTTTCCGATTGCTACTTGGAGCTGGAAATTTTGTGTCCCTAAGAGCTACGTGCAGCTGGAAATTCCCCAATGGCTAGTTTGAGCTGGAAATTTTGCTTTCCCGAGATCTGCCTGTAGATGGAAATTTTATTTCTCCGATGTCTACTTGAAATTGGAAACTTTGTTTGCCAGAGAAGTACATGGAGCTGGAAATTTTGCTTCCACGAGTACGACTTAGAACTGGAAATTTTATTTCCCCGAAAATATTTGGAGCTTAAAATTTATTTGCCCGAGAACTACTTAGAGCTGGAAATTTTGTGTCCCTGAGAGCTACTTACAGCTGGAAATTCCCCAATGGCTACTTTGAGCTGGAAATTTTGCTTTCCCGAGATCTGCTTGTAGATGGAAATTTTGTTTCTCCGATATCTACTTAAAACTGGAAACTTTGTTTGTCAGAGAAGTACATAGAGCTGGAAATTTTGATTCCACGAGTGTGACTTAGAACTGGAAATTTTATATTTGGAGCTTAAAATTTATTTGCCCGAGAACTACTTAGAGCTGGAAATTTTGTGTCCCTGAGAGCTACTTGCAGCTGGAAATTCCAAAATAGCTACTTTGAGCTGCAAATTTTGTTTTCCCGTGATCTGCTTGGAAATGGAAATTTTTTGTCCCTGAGAGCTACTTGGAACTGGGAATTTTGCTTCCACGAGTGCGAGTAGTCTCGTACTACTCATACTATTATGATTCATGTTTTGTCATTGCATTCAACAGTTCGAAATGCATAAATGGGAATAGTACCATTTGGGAGATTCAACGATCATGGGACAAATTTGATGTATATACATATATATATACGTATACAGGGTATATAAATATATATATATATGCTAGTTGCAATTATCCAATAGGGGGATTTTCGTACGGTAGTTTCATACTGCTCATAATACCATTATACACTGTTTGTCCATTATCCACTGGCATGAAAGTGAATATTACCATTTGAAATTTTGTAATCGTGATTGAAATAGTTAGAAACATGTTTCTTTATTCAAAACTGCATTTTCAGAAGAGCATACTGTGCATATTCTGTGATCTCGGCAACTGATTATAAAGATATTTTAAATTGACCTGTATATATTTTTAAATAAGTGAAAAAGAATATCATTTTTCAGTTATTTTTATTGTTGTTAGAAGTACCATAATAGAATTCTTTGAAATTAGTTGATTAAAAAATATCGAGAATTGTATAAAATTAAATAATATTCACTACCATCACAATAAAGATCGAGAGAATATAAGATTTTAAGAAAAACTTCTTTTTTCGCGTCAAACAATTTTAAAATAACATTTGTCCTGACATAAAGAAGAAGCATCATCATTCCATATGATAATGCAGATGAAATTTCTCGATGCAAAAAGTAACATCTAACATTCTTCCGAAAATAATTTTCTACAACTTAAAAGAACTTAAAAACTGATGACACTCTCGATTATCAACTCAAACATCTTCTACGACAGCGGTCTCGAATTATCTTTAAAGATTGAAATAGGAGTAAGTGAACTTATTCCAATTAGTAGCAGACGTAAGATTCCCGGCAACGGGTGCAATAATTATTATTCGAAATAGAAGACTTGTAACTATTTTCAAAAGCACACGGCGACCATAATTAAAATGGAAAAGACTTTTCTGCAGAATTTTCCGTGTTATCATAGGAAAAGAAAAGTTTTGGAATTTAGAAGTTTAAATTAAAGTGAAATGTTTCGCCAATTGATCTGAATTCTGGCTATTTTTTTTAGTGTGGTTCTTTTTGCAATTTGATTAAATTTTGGAAGACATATTTTGTTATTCGTTACGAATATTTCACTTTAAGTAAAAGCATTTTAAAAAGTCTTTTAATGTAAGGTAAATTTTAATTAAAAATAAACTGCATTATCTTCCGATTACTTTATTTATAGTTTTTTCAGCGTAATTTAAAATATCTTAACATATCTGTTAAGTCTTTAACATAAAATGTTAATCGTAAAATTAATTTTTATCAGTAATAATTCATTACATAATATTAATATTTTGTTTATTAATAAAATAACATAAAAATTCTTTTAAATATATAAATATGTGATTTTTCGAAAAAAATGTAAATATTTTTATTTTTATTTTCGTTATTGTAATTTTTTTCTATGAATAATTTTTTACAATTTGATATTTGATATATATTCAACCAGGAATAAAACATGTTTATCATTCTTTTATAATACTGTTATTTTAGTTAAAATTGAATACAAAGAAAAAATATAATTAATGTATGATTTTTAAAAATAATTTAATTTGAATTAAATATTTTTTTAATAAATCTTACAACATATTGATTTGCATTTTACAGAAAAACTATGTCAAATTTCGGTAGGAGATAAGACATCTTATTTATGAGACATCTTTAATTAATTGAATAAGATATCTTAATTTATCGCATGATAAAATATTTCTACAAAAACTAAGTGATTTCTGTTTATTAAAAGAGCTCATCAAGATGTAATTTCCTATAATTTAACAAAAATATTTCGTTGATAATTTTTCAAAGTGTTAGAAATAATATAAATTTGGTAAAACCACTTCTATCTGAAACAAAAAAAGTACCTTAAACTAAATTTAACAAACTAAAATTTTGTTTCATTTCGTCTTCAATAAGCTTAAAAATATTATTTTTCTTAATTAAAGCAAACACAATATTATTGCCTACAATGGAAAAACATATTATTTCTGGGCGTAGACACATTATGAGGGCCTGATGGTCGAGTGACTAGCGCTGTGGCACTAGGCGCCACAGTACTGTTCGAATCCTGACGGTATCATAGATGCTTGTAGTAAGCCCGGAATCTACCCTAACGTACAGATCTCGGTCTAATATGACTGTTGGGAGCAGGGCAGACAACCCTTTCTTGTAAAAAGAAATGATGGTCGATGGTCTGATGGTCGAGTGACTAGCGCTGTTGAACTCTGTGCCACAAATTTCAGATTAGAATCAAGACTGTGCTGTTTGCAATAGAATTTCGGAGTCCACCTTAAACCGCAGGTCCCATCTTAATATGACTGTTCGGCGTAGAGCAGACAACCCTTCCTTGTAAAAAGAAAACTTCTCATGTTTCGAAATCTGCTAGTAAGCAGACGGCCTTGGTCCACCAAGGGTCTGCTGTACCAATGATGAAGAAGAAGAATACACATTATGACCATTTCAAAAATACTTTTCTGTTTTAGAGGAAATTAAAGAAATAAACTAACAGCTTAAAGTTTCTTTCTCGGTACTGAACTTGAATTATTTGTGAAAGCTAAAATAAGAACTGGAGAACTTATTCCAATCTGTAAGACATGCAAGACCTCAACCGTGCAATATCTAGTATGCATAATAAAAAGTTTTATAATAGTTTTCAAAAGAACAAATTAAATTTAACAATTTTCAAAAATGCAAAGTAACTATCCTAAGAATATTTAGAAGAATATAAGTAAAATCGCATACTATCTTGGCAACTATCGGTACGATCAATGAAAGAAAATTTGGAAAATGGGAATTTAAACAGAAACATTTCACTAAATTGATTTAAATTCCATTACATTTTTGCCGTCGTTTTCAGTTCAATTTAATCCTATTTTCACAGATTCAAACATTCTGTTCACATTATTTTAAATAACATATTACTTTTGAAGTTTTAATTTTAGTACCAAGTTAAGTAAAAGGAATGTATCATTCTCCGCAAACTATAATTATATAGTCCATTTGAAGTTAAGAATAGCATTTATTATTTTTTTGAAGAGTAATTTTAAACATCTGCTTCCTTTCAATTTAAAATATTTTGCATGGGCTCAAATAATCTGTGAAATTTAAAATAAGAAAGACAGAGAATTTTTTTTAGAATTAGAAGTCAATATAAATGAAACGATATAATTTGAAACTGAACCCATCTGCATGGTAGCAGCGCATGTTCTTACACTGTTCAGGAGCACACATCTATTGCATTAAGGAAATAAAAGTTTGATGATAGCCGTGTATAAAAATGTTCAAATTATATGGCCCGCTTAGAAACATTTTCTCTTAAGATCAAATTAAAATATCTTTTCAGAAATCCGAAAACATAGACTGGAAAATATGCACACAAAATTTGGCTGGGATTCCTGCAGTAGTGTTTCACATAGAGAAATGGAAACATTCTGTTTAATTTCTCCTTCTTCATTGGCGCAAGACCCCATGGTGGACCAAGTCCATCAGCCTATTGGCAGATTTCAAAAGAGATGCTTATTTTTCATGGGGTTGGGTTGTACGCTATATAACCAACAGTCATATTAGACCGGGACTACTATTTAAAGTGAATTTCGAACCACTACAAGCATCCCAGCCGGAATTCGAACCCAAAACTCACTGCAGCGAGGGCCAGAGCGCTAGTCAATCGGCAATCAGGCCAATGATTTAATTTGATTAACCTAATTTTCTGAATGAAATAGCAGAAATTTTTTAATCAAAGATTTCTCTGTACAATTAAAACAACCACAAGCTTGAAATGTAAAAAACATGCACTTTTACTTCAGTCAGTACAAATACAACGGCCTTTTGATTTTCTTAAGCGGAGAACAAATAACACCATTTTTTTTTTAAGAAAAACAATGTTTCACCTTAACAATTAAATTGAAGAAATCCTTTCAAATCCATTTATAAAGAGGGATATAAAAAGTATATTTTCTTTGAAATTAACTCCAAACCACTAAAAATAGGTCTTTGTGTGTCTTAATCTAATTAAAACGAAAACCCTCAGTTTACTTTAAATCATTAGTCCACTGAAAGACTAATTAGTACAGAGTTTCTTCGTATTTTAATTATTTTTTAAGGATTGTAAAGACATTGGTTTTGTCTAGGGTTTACTTGCTTTTATTACGAAGATAATACTTTGGAATCATAACAAGAAATAAAAATTTGGATCGCTTTTTATGTTAAAGTAAAAAAAAAAGAGAGTAAAAAGAAATTATCATGGATTTTGATAAAGTAGCTAATATAAATATAAACAAAAGGAAATCTTGCAGAAAAATGTAAAATCGATAAAGTTTAGTATCCAGGAAAGTGAATAATTTTAATAGTTAAAATCATTCTTTTTTAATATAAGCTTCAATTATTGTGAACAAAAAATTAGAAGAAAAAAGTTATTGAAACTTCTTTGAATAGTTTAAGTGCAATGCTTAATTGGCTGTAGTTAAGAAATTTCTTTATATGCATTTTTTCAAATATCAATTATTTAAACAAAAACTAAGCAATTTTGAAGAAATTTATCTTTTCATCTAAAGTAATGGAAGTTTAATGCAAGAAATAATCGACAGTTTTTTTTGCGTTCAAATATTCTAGCTAATAATTTATTATTGTATGCATATTCTCCATGATTTGCTTTTGAGTAAGAAACGCTATGTACTTTTTTTTATGCACATATTTTTGTTTTTAATTTCTCTCTATCAACGTTTGGGATTTTTATTAGTAACTAATTCTTCGTAAAGTATATTTTGAAGTACATCGCGTTTTCTTATATTATTTGACTACACGTAATATTGTGGTAGTGCAAATTGGACGCGCAAAACAGTCGCGATTTCAATTACAATGTGATACGAGTCATAGTCACTTTTTTTGAAAAACAAGTAGACATGGTGTTGTTTGTGAGAGACGATCTCTCATAGAAAATTTAAACAGTCTGAATTTTCCGAATTTTCTCTAATACAATATATGAATCAGGGTAATATCGTTCCTAAATCTGAGTAAACATTTGATAGCATGATCTGCGAAAATACAACCGTCTTATTTCACCATACAAAAGTAAGGTAGTAAAACTTTTTTGTAGGTCGTACAATGTTTGATGCGTGAGCAAAATACAATACTATATGCAGTGGAAATTTTGTTTCTCCTATTGCTACTCGGAGCTGGAAATTGTTTGCCCGAGAGCTACTTGGAGATGGACACTTTGTTTCATCGATAGCTGCGTTGAGCTGGAAACTTTGTGTTTCCTGATCTACTTGGAGCTGAAAGTTTTGTTTTTCCGATATCAACTTGAAGTTGGAAATTTTGTTTGCAAGAGGATTACTTGGAGCAGGAAATTTAGCTTCTACGAGTGTGACTTGGAACTGAAAATTTTGCTTGCGTTGCTTTGCTTGCGAAACTTGCTTTGCGTTTTTTGACATACTGAAACAAACCTGTTCAGAAAGCATTCTAGAGAGATTCTTGCAGAACACTCTTTCAAATGTGAACTGGGTTTGCGAGTCGTTTTAAGACGCATTATTTTCTGTCCACATTCCATTATAGGGTGCAGCATTTGGCACTGTGAAGTAACGTCCTCTATCATTAGAAGTCAATATTTTACTATTCTATCTTCGAGGTTCTTCCTCCTATTTCTAACTTTTCAAAGATTCTTTGGTTCTTTTTAAAGACTATTTTACAAATATTTTCTGGCATATTTCATCTTTGAAAAAGATAGAATATTAGAGATAGAATAATTCTTCGTTCAATGATTATGGCAATTTTTTAGTAAATACAACGTTACGTTGACACATTTTATATTACGCTCGCAAATTAGTGAGGAAGACGAAATACTATCATCTAGCTATACCATAAGTATATGTTCTGATGTTCACTCCCCCTACACCCACACCCACACCATTCAGTTATTTACGTGACTCGAGTCGATCAAATTGAGAAATCCATTGCTCGACTATCTATTGTAGACGCAAGTTTGCGCGTAACGCCTGGCTTCTTTGCAAATGTTCGCCAATCACTTCTGTGACACTACTAAGCATATATTACTGCAGATGGTTGCAATTTTGGCCAATTATTGAAACATTGAATGAAATGCTGCAAATAAACAATGCTTTTTTTTTCGTGTCTCATTTCCTTTTTTTTCAAATATTTTTTTTTTCCTTTTTTTTTTAAATCCTACATTCATATACCAGAAATATATTATGTTTCAACAAGTGTATGTATTTACCCCTCGAAGTTTGTCCCATGACCTATGAATCACTCTCTACTACAAGTAGTACGTATACCGATAGTACAGGTAGTTTCATACTACTTTCACTCATGGTTAGCAGTTGCATTTAACAGTTAGAAATGCATGAAAGCGTGTATTATCAGTTGAAATTTTATAATAATGACGGTAATTGCTAGAATAATATTCTTTGTTCATAAGCGCATACTTTGAAATACGTATACTTCAAATTATATTCTGTGCTCTCGGCAACTGATTATAGGCAAAGTTATATTAAATATATATCTAAAGACCTGTATTGTTATAAAGACCTGTATATGTTTTTAAATAACAGAAAGAAAAATTTCATTTTTCTAGTTATGTTTATTGTTGGCTGTACTGGTTCGATAGAAGTACCTTCATAAAATTCTCCGAAATTGGATGACTTCTTCTTTCGCTTCAATCAATTTCAAAATAACATTCGTCCTGTCTTAAAGAAGAAGCATCATCATTCTGTAAAATGCAGCAGATGTAATTTCTCAATGCATAAAGTAACATCGTACATTTTTCGAAAAATAATTTTCTACAACTGAAAATAACTTAAAAACTGATGACACTCTCGCCTAGAAACTCAAACATCTTCTACGGCAAAGTTCCCGAATTATCTTGAAAGATTGAAATAGGAGTAAGTGAACTTATTCCAATTAATAGCAGGCGTCAGATTCCCGGCAACGGGTGCAATAATTATTATTCGTAATAGAAGACTTGTAACGATTTTCAAAAGCACATGGCGAACATAATTAAAATGGAAAAGAGTTTTCTGCAGAATTTTCGTATTATTACAGGAAAAGAAAAGTTTTGGAAATTTGGAGTTTAAATTAAAGAGAAATGTTTCACCAATTGATCTGAATGCGGTCGATTTTTTTTTACAGCGGTTCTTTTTTTTTTGCAATTTAATTGAATTTTCGAAGACATATTTTGTTATTCGTTATGAATATTTTGCTTTAAGTAAACGCATTTTATAGAAGTGTTTTAATTTAAGGTAAGTTTAATTAAAATTGAACGGTATTATCTTTCGTTTACTTTATTTATCTAATTTAGTTGAGATGATTGTTTTTGCAGCGTAATTTAAAATATCTGTTGTCATTTAATTTAGATCTTCAATATAAAGTGTTTATTGTACAATTAATTTTTATCAGTAATACTTTGTATATAATAAGTGCAGAGATATAAAATGTTAGAGATGTTTTAGTGCTTTTGTGGTAAATTAAGATTTAGCAGACATTTAGTTCTTAAAAGCACAAAGTTGCAGCATAAATTATAAATACACGCACAGGAAGATTTTCTATCAAATACTCTATTTTTTTTGTAAAAATTCATTAAAATTTGTCAAAATTTGCAGATTCAAAATTTGAAGTTTGTTACATTTGCAATTCAGTTCAAATTCGCAAATGATATTGCAACGAAAATTCGAAAATAAATTAAAATAACATAGAAATTCAGTTAAATGGCCATTATAGTAATTTGTACTATAATTCTCAGCGGTGGAATATAGATCATTCACACTCTAAAATACCAAAATGACTTTTTAAACTATGGAATTGTCGGAACCAACTCCATCATAGGAACATTCACTTGCTAGGTTTCTAAAGGAATTCTTTCAATTTAAAAACCTAACATGACGTAATAATACAAAAAAGTGCGATGGACGTGTCATAATAATATTCATTGCACATTTTTGTTGTTTAACATTGGTGGTATTCGTGTCCCACTTACGTGTGATACAAACAATCCACCAGCAGAAAATGAAGAAAAAAATTGGTAGCCAGATAGATTATAAGTAGTATTTTCCTGGCGTTTTCGTGTCTTTTTAAAAGTAGACATGAACAAAATGCCACCAAACATTTTCACCATCTCTGTGCGTTACTTTGCAATACATTGTCACAATCGTCCAAAGTCTTCTCTTTCATGAAAACAGAGACAGACGTCAGCAGCACCTTAACGTCCGAAATAATCAGCAATGGATTTGAAACTTAACCCATCTGTACAGTAGCTGCGCTCGTTCTTATTGTGCTCTGAAGCAAATATCCATTGCCTTAGGGAAAAAAATGTTTTTATGAAAGTTATGTCTAAACATGTTCAAATTACATGGGCCCTTAGAAACGTTCCTCTTAAAATCGAAATAAAATTTCTTTTCAGAAATCAGAACTCAGAGATTGGTAAATATGCATTCAAAATCTGGTTGTGATTCCTGCAGTAGTGTTTCATATACAAAAATCGAAACCTTCTGTTTAGCCTTCTTCACTGTGTAATACCACACGGTGGGCAAATTCCATTTGCCTAATGGCAGACTTCGAGACAGGGATGCGTATTTTTCACTGGGTAGGGTGTGTCCTATCCCCAATAGTCATATCAGACAGGGAACTACGGTTTAAAGTGGATTCCGAACCACTACAGACGTCCATGACACCTCCAGAAGTCGCACCCCTAAGCTTTGGCACCGAGCGTCAGAGGACTAGACACTCTGCCATCAGGTCCCAATTAATCTGAATAACCTAACTTTCTGAAAAACATAATACGGCATTTTACGTGAGAGAGTTCCTTATAAAATTTAAACTATCACAAAATCGAAATGTAAAAAACATGCATTTTTATTTCAGCCAGTACGAATTCAAAGGCCTTTTTAATTTTCTTAAAAGGAGAACAAATAACACCAATTTTTTAAAAAGAAAAACAATGTTCCGCCCTTACAATTAAACTGAAGAAATCCTTTCAAATCCATTTATAAAGAGTGATATAAAAAGTATCTTTTCTTTGAAATGAACTCCAAACCACTAAAAATAGGTCTTTGTGTGTCTTAATCTAATTAAAACGAAAACCGATCAGTTTACTGTAAATCATTAGTGCACTGAAAGACTAATTAGTACAGAGTTTCTTCGTATTTGAATTATTTTTTAAGGATTGTAAAGACATTAGTTTTATCTAGGATTCACTTGCTATTATTCTGAAGATAATACTTTTGAATGATAATAAGAAATAAAAATTCGAATCGCTTTTTTTGTTAAAGTAGAAAAGAAAAGCAAAAAGAAGCTATCATGGATTTTGATAAAGTAGCTAATATAAATCTTGACAAAAGGAAATCTTGCAGAAAAATGTACAATCGATAGTGTTTAGTGTCCAGAAAACTGTATAATTTTAATAGCTAAAATCATTCTTTTTTAATATAGGTTTCAATTATTGTGAATAAAAATTTGAAAGAAAAAAGTTATTAAAACTTCTTTGAATAGTTTAAGTGCAATGCTTAGTTGGCTGTAGTCAAGAAATATCTTTATATGCATTTTTTCAAATATCAATTATTTAAACAAAAACAAACAATTTTGCAGAAATTTATCTATTAATCGAAACTAATGGAAGTTTAATGCAAAGATATTCGACCTTTTTTTGCATTCAAATATTCTACCTAAAACTTTATTATTTTCTATGTATTTTCTCTGTGATTTTCTTTTGACTGAGATATGCCGTGTTTCTTTTTTTATGCACACAAATTGTTTTTTTATTTCACTAATTGAAGTTTGGAATTATTATTTGATACGAATTGCTTAGTATATACATTCAAACAAATTTAAAATGCATTCTGATTTCTTACATTATGTAATTGCATGTTTATTTAGTTGCAGTGCAAAGTGGACGTACAAAGGGATCTCAATTTGGATTAAATTTCGAGATGAGTTATAGTCACTTATCTGAAAAACAAGTAAACATGGTGTTGGTTGTGAAACAAAATCTCTCATCAAAAAGTGAAATTGCAGTGATTTTCTGGACGATATATGCTTATTTCTCCAGTACGATATATGAATCGTATATATGCATATTTCTCCAGTACAATATACGAGTCGGGATAATTATTTCTACAGCCGTGTCGATATATGAATGCTTGAGCAGTGAGCTATAATTTAGAAAATACATCCGTCTTATCTCTCCATATAAAAGCAATATTGTAAATTTTGGAAAAAAAAATGGAAATTGTGTTTCGCCTATAGCTACTTGGAGCTGGAAATTCGCTTGCCCGAGAGTTCCTATGAGCTAGAGATTTTATTTTCGCGAGAACTACTTGGAAATTGAAATTGTGTTTCCTCGATATCTACTTGATGTTGGAAATTTTGTTCGCCAGAGAACTACTTGGAATTGTGAATTTAGTTTCCATGAGTGCGAGTAGTTTCGTACTACTCATATTAATATGATTCATGGTTTGTAATTGGATTCAACAGTTCGAAATGAATAAAAGTGAATATTACCATTTGAAATTTTTTATAATATATATATATATGCTTCAATGTATGTACATATGTATCCATGATCATTGAACCATCCAATGAATGATTCAAGGATGATTTTCGTACTACAGGGAATAAAGGTAGTTTCGTACTACTCAAATTACTATCATTCATGATTTATAATTGAATTCAACAGTTAGAAATGCAAAAAAGTGTATATCATCCTATGAAATTTTGTAATCTCTATTGTAATTGCTGAACCATATTTTTATTCAGAAGCGCCTGCTTTGAAATGCATACATTTCAAATTTCATTCTGTAATCTTGTCAACTAATTATAGTTAAAGTTATTTGTAAATTGCCCTGTATATATTTTTAAATAATTGAAAAGAACATTCATTTTTCCAGTTATGTGTATTGTTGACTGATAGAAGTAATATAATAAACTTCTCCGAAATTAGATGATTAAAAAATGCCAAGCATTGTATAAAATGATGGGATATTCATGACCATAACAATAAAGGACCAAACAATAGAGAGGTTTTGCATTCCGTATTTTAAAAATACGGTATTTTTCCTCCCTAGCGCGCATGCTCATAGGGAGCATTATTACAGATACGCATGCGCAATTTCCTATGAGCATGCGCGCTAGGGAGGAAAAAATACCGTGGTATGCAAAAACTCTCTAATGTTAGATTTTAAGAAGAGCTTCTTCTTTCGCTTCTATCAATTTCAAAATAACATTTGTCCTGTCTTAAAAGAAGAAGTATCATCATTCCATATAATGATGCTGATGAAATTTCTCGATGCTTAAAGTAACATCGTTCATTTTTCCGAAATTTTTTTTCTACAACTTAAAAGAACTTAAAAACTGATGACACTCTTGCCTAGCAACTCAGACATCTTCTACGGCAGCGGTCTCGAATTATCTTTAAAGATTGAAATCGGAGTAAGTGAACATATTCCAATTAGTAGCAAACGTAAGATTCTCAGCAACGGGTGCAATAATTATTATTCGTAATAGAAGACTTGTAACTATTTTCAAAAGCACACGGCGAACACAATTAAAATGGAAAAGACTTTTCTACAAAATTTTCCGTGTTATCACAGGGAAAGAAAAGTTTTGGAATTTGGAAGTTTAAATTAAAGAGAAATGTTTCGCCAATTGATCTGAATTCTGCCGATTTTTTTACTGCGGTTCTTTTTTTGTTGCAATTTAATTGAATTTTAGAAGACATATTTTGTTATTCGATATGAATATTTTGCTTCAAGTAAACGCATTTTATTTCAGTGTTTTAATTTAGGGTAAGTTTTAATTAAAATTGAACTGTATTATCTTCCGTTTACTCTATTTATGTAATTCAGTAAGAGATGATTGTTTTTGCAGAGTAATTTAAATTAACTTTTGTCATTTAAGTTAGATCTCTTATATAAATTGTTAGTCGTAAAATTAATTTTTATCAGTAACACTTCGTTATATAATATTAATGTTTTGTTTAATGTAACATGCAGATTCGTTTAAATACATGTAAATAAGTAAGTTTATGAAACAAATTTTTGATTTTTCTTCTAATTACTTTTTCATAATTTTATTTCTACGAATAAAATATTTTACAATTTTATAGAATTAACAAGACATTAAATAAGCTTACAGTTTCTTTTAATATTGTCACTTTAGTTAAAATGGATACAAAGAAAAAATATAATAAATGTATGGTTTTAAACTTAACTTACTTTGAATTAAATAATTATTTCATAAATCTTACAACATATTGAATTAAATTTTACAATAAAACTACGCCAAATATCGGGAGGATTTTTGAGGCTATAGATATGTTTAACATAGAGATTTGTCATCTTTAATTCTTATCTTCTTCTTCATTTGCGTAACAGCCCCATTGTGGCCCCAGGCCATGTGCCTACTAACAGGCTTCAAAATAAGATGTTTTGGTTTTACGAGGTAGGGTTACCAGTAGTCGGCCCAATGCTCTAGATTCATATAAGACCGGGACTTACGGTTTATAGTGAATTCCGAACACCTACAAGCGTCCATCTCACTGCCGGAACTCGAACCCGAAACCTGTGGCACCGAGCGCCAAAGCAATAGTCACTAAGACATCAGGCCCATTTGTTTCATTTGAATAATCTAATTTTCTGAAAGACATAGTACCGCAATTTGCATCAGAGAGTTCTCTATAAAGTTTAAACGACCACAAGATTGAAACGTAAAAAAAAACCATACACATTTACTATAGTCACTACGAATTCAATGGTATTTTTAATTTTCTTAAAAGTAGAACAGAAAAAAACAAATTTTTTTATGGGAATACAATCTTTCACTCTCACAATTAAACTGCAAAAATCCTTTCAAATACAGTTAGTTATAAAGAGGGATGCAAAAAGTATATTTTCTTTGAAATTAACTCCAAACCACTAAAAAATAGGTCTTTGTATGTCTTAATCTAATTAAAACGATAACCCTCAGTTTACTTTAAATCACTAGTGCACTGAATAACTGATTAGTACAGAATTTCATTCTATTCTAATTATTATTTAAGGATTGTAAAGGCATTGGCTTTATCTAGGGTTACTTGCTTTTATTCTGAAGATAATACTTAGGAAAGATAAAAATAAATAAAAATTTGGATTGGTTGTTTTGTTAAAGTAAAAAAATGGAGTAAAAAGAGACTATTATGTATTTTGATAAATTAGCTAATATAAATCTTAAGAAAAGGAAATCTTGCAGAAAAAGTGTGAAATCGATAAAGTTTAGTGTCGAGGAAACTGTATAATTTTAATAGCAAACATTTTTTCTTTTTTAATATAGTTTCCAGTTTTTGTGAAGGAAAATTTACAAAAAAATGTATCGAAACTTCTTTGAATAGTTTAAGTGCAATGCTTAATTGTCTGCCTAATGTTGATTTCGAGACTGGAGATGTTTATTTTTTATGGGGTAAAATTGTGCGCTTTACTTCCTGCAGTCATAACTGGGGACTGGGACTATGCTTTAAAATGGATATCGAACCACTACAAGCATCCATGCCACCGCCGGAACTTTCACCCGAAGCCATGTAGCACCGAGTGCCAGAGCGCCAGATTCTCGGCCATCAGGGCACACTGTTTAATTTATATAACCTAATTTCCTTAAAGATATAGCATAACATTTAGAATCAGATATTTCTTTGTACAATTTAAACAATCAAAAGAATGAAATGTAAAAAAAAAAAAAAAAATGCACCTTCATTTCAGTCTATATAAATACAATGGCTTTTTTGATTTTCTTAAAAGGAAAATAAATAACACTGTTTTTATAAGAATAAAATCTTTCACTCTTACAATTAAACTGCAAAACTCCTTTCAAATGCAGTTCTAAAGAATGATACACTGAAGTGACAAAAGTCATGGGATAGCAATATGCAAATTTTCAGATGGCAGTAGCATCGCGCAGAACAGGTATAAATGCGCAGTGCTTTCGCAGAGCTTTCATTTCTGTTCAAGTTATTCATTTGACGTGATGATGACCGCACGACGGGAATTAACAGACTTTGAACGTGGAATGTTAGTTGGAGCTAGACGCATGGGTCATGCCATTTCGGAAATCGTTAGGGAATTCAACATTCCCAGATACACTGTGTCAAGAGTGTGCCGAGAGTATGAAATTTCAGGCATAACATCCCACCATGGACAGCGCAGTGGTCGACCGCCTGCACTTAACGACCGAGACCGGCGACGTCTGAAAAGAGTCGCAAATTCTAACAGACAAGCAACACTGCATCAAATAACCGCAGAAATCAATGTGGGACGTACAAGGGACTTGTCTGTTAGAACTGTGCGGAGAAATTTGGCTTTCTTGGGCTATTCCAGCAGAAGACCGACTCGAGTGCCTTTACTGACAGAACGACATCGCTTGCAGCTACTCTCGTGGGCACGTGAGCATATCGGTTGGTCCCTAGATGAATGGAAAACCGTGGCCTGGTCCGATGAGTCACGATTTCATTGGTAAGAGCTGATGGTAGGGTTCGAGTGATGCGCAGACCCCACGAAGCCATGGACCCAAACTGTCAGCAAGGCACTGTTCAAGCTGGTGGTGGCTCCGTAATGGTGTGTGCTGTTTTTTCATGGCATGGACTTGGTCCTCTGGTGCGACTGGACCGAACATTGACTGGAAATGCTTATGTTCAGCTACTTGGAGATCACTTGCAGCCATTCGTGGACTTCATGTACCCAAACAACGACGGGATTTTTATGGATGACAATGCGCCATGTCACCGGGCGACAACTGTTCGCGATTGGTTTGAAGAACATTCTGGACAATTCCAACGAATGATCTTGCCACCTAGATCGCCCGACATGAATCCCATCGAGCATTTATGGGACATCATCGAGAGGTCTGTTCGTGCCCAAAATCCTGCACCATCAACGCTTTCACAATTATGGACGTCTATCGAGACAGCATGGCTCAATATTCCTGCAGAAGACTTCCAACGACTTGTTGAGTCCATGCCACGTCCAGTTGCTGCACTTCGCCGGGCGAAAGGAGGGCCGACACGATATTAAGAGGTATCCTATGACTTTTGTCACTTCAGTGTATAAAAAGTATATTTTCTTTGAAATTAACTCCAAACCACTAACAAATAGGTCTTTGTGTGTCTTAATCTAATTAAAACGAAAACTCTCAGTTCACTTTAAATCACTAGTGCACTGATTAGTACAGATTTTCTTTGTATTTTAATTATTTTTTAAGGATTGCAAAGACATTGGTTTATCTGGGCTTTACTAGCTTTTATTACGAAGATAATACTTTTTAATAATAACAATAAGTAAAAATTCGGATCACTTTTTATGTTAAAGTAAAAGAAAAGAATGGAGTAAAAAGAAATTCTCATGGATTTTGATAAAGTGGCTAATATAAATCTTAACAAAATGAAATCTTGCAGAAAAATGTAAAATCGATAAAGTTTAGTATCCATGAAACTGTATAATTTTAATAGTTAAAGTCATTTTTTTTCAATATAAGTTTCAATTATATTGAAAAAAAATTTAAAAGGAAAAGTTATTGAAAGTTCTTTGAATATTTTAAGTGTAATTCTTAATTGGCTGTAGTTAAAGAAATGTCTTTATGTGTATTTTTTCAAATATCACTTATTTAAACAAAAACTAAGCAATTTCGAAGAAATTTATCTTTTAATCTAAAGTAATAAAAGTTTAATGCACGATATATTCGACAGTATTTTTGCTTTCAAATATTCTAAGTAATACTTTATTATTTCCTTTTTATGTATTCTTTTCTTTTTTTATGCGCAATATTTATTTTTTTATTTCGCTCGACATTTTAGAATTTTTATTAGAAACTAATTGTTCTGTAAAGTATATTTTAATGTACATTCTGATTTCTTATTTTATTTTACTACACTTAGTCTAGTGGTAGTGCAAAATGGATGCGCAAAACAGTCGCGATTTCTATTTGATATCATATTTTTTCTATATGATTTAAAGTTACTTGTTTGAAAAACAAGTAGACAAGGTGTTCGTGGTGAGAGAGGATATCACATAGAAAAGTTGGACAGCCTGAATTTTCCGGATTTTCTTCAATACGGTATATGAAATGGGGTAATCATTCCTAATCAAGCGTCCACATTTGAATGCATGAGCTGCGAGCTGTATCTTCGAAAATATAACCGCCTTACTTCACCATACAAAAGAAAGATTGTAAATCTTTCTGGGAGTCAGTACAAATTTTGATGTGTGACCAAAACTCGATGCAGTGGAAATTTTGTTTCTCTGATAGATATTTAGAATCGGAAATTTGTTGGGCGGAGAACTAATTATAGTTGGGAATTTTATTTCTCGATAGCTACATGGAGCTGGAAATTTGCTTGCCAGAGAGAGTTATTTGGAACTGAAAATTTGTATGTCAGAGAGTTATTCGGAGCTGGAAATTTTGTATGTCAGAGATAGTTACTCGGAGCTGGAAATTTTGTATGTCAGAGATAGTTACTTGGAGCTGAAAATTGTATTTCCCTGTGAGAACACGCTTTGCGGTTTTCGCCATACTGAAACAAACTGGTTTAAAAAGTATTCACGAAAGATTCTTGCAGATCACGCCTTCAAATGTGAACGGGGTTTATGAATTGTTTTAAAAAAAATATTCTCTGTCCGCACGCCATTAAAGGAGACAACTTAGGTACAGCTAAGTAATGCCCTCTGTTATAAAAAAGCACTGTTTCGCTTTGAGGATCTTCTTCCAATTTTTATTTCTATCTTTTTCAGAGACATAATATACTAGATAGTATGATTCTCCTTTCAATGGTTATTACAAATTTGTAGCAGATAACACCTTACGTTGATATGTTTTATATTATGCTACAAAAGAGATAAGAAAACGAAATGCTATCAATAGTTATTCAGTAGCTACAGGTTTACGCACACACACATTCTGGCATTTAAGAGGCTTGAGACGTTCCAATGAGTAACCTCGCTACTCGACAATCAGTTGCGGATATAAGTGTGATCGAAATGATTGTCTTCTTTCGAACTGTTCACCAATCACTCCTTTGACGCAACTAAGCATATGCTACTGTCGGTGGTTGCAATTTGAAGTATTTATTGTAAACTGTGAATCAAAGTAACTAAACAATGTTTTTCTTTTCGTGTCTCATTTTCTTTCTTCCATACCTCAACACATCATAACGTACCACTTCAACTCTATGCACCATACATTCCTATACAAAAAATATATATGTTTCAATATATGGTATGCACACCTCAAAGTTTGTCTTCAGACCATTGAATCACCATACATATATTAACACACACACAAACATATATATAAATATGTTTTAATATATGTATGTGTGTATCCCTTAAAGTTTGCCCCATAACTGTTGAATCATCTTTATGTGTGCATATATATATATATATATATATATATATATATATGTACACATAAAGGATGATTTGATTGTGATTCCCGCAATAGTGTTTCACATACCAAATCAAAACCTTCTGTTTAATTTCTCCTTCTTCTTCATCTTCTTCATTCAGCACCACATGATGAGCGAAGGCCGTCTGTTTACTGGAGATGTCCCTTTTTACCTTTTTACTGGTTTGACAGCTTTACACCCTGCAGTCATATTAAACCAAGACCTACGGTACAAAGTGGATTCCAAACCTTCTACAAACATCCATGGTATCGCCGGAACTCTCACCCGTAATTTGTGGCACCGAACGCCAGAATGATAGTCCTCTGCCCATCCGAGTCCTCTGTATATTTTGAATAACTTAATTTTCTGCATGACATAGCAAAACATTTTGAGTCAAAGATTTCTCTATAAAATTTAAACGACAAGATCAAATCAGTACAAATCATTGGTAGATTTGATTTTCTTTAATGGAGTACAAATAATACCAATTCTTTTTATGGAAATACAATCTTTCACTCTCACAATTAAACAGCAAAGTTCCTTTCAAATGCAGTTATAAAGAGTGATATAAAAGTATCTTTTCTTTGAAATTAACTCCAAACCACTATCAAATAGGTCTTTGTATGTCTTAATCTAATTAAAACGAATATCCTCCGTTTATTTTAAATCACTAGTGCACTGAATGACTGACTAGTGCACTGAATGACTGACTAGTGCACTGAATGTATTCTAATTATTTTTTAAGAATTGTAAAGACGTCGGTATTGTCTAGGATTTACTTGCTTTTTTTCCGAAGATAATACTTTGGAAAAATAACAATAAATAAAAATTTGGATTGCTTTTTATGTTAAAGTAGAAAAAAAAATTTTAGCGAAAAGAAACTATCATGGATTTTGATAAAGTAGCTAATATAAATCTTAACAAAATTAAATCTTGTAGAAAAATGTCAAATCGATAAAGTTTAGTAGTTAAAATCATTCTTTTATAATATAAGTTTCAATTATAGTGAAAAAAAGTTATTGAAACTTCTTTGAGTAGTTTAAGTGCAATACGTAATTGGCTGTAGTTAAGAAATTTCTGTCTATGAATTTTTTCAAATATCAATTATTTAAACAAAAACTAAGCAATTTCAAAGAAATTTATCTTTTAATCTAAAGTAATGGAAGTTTTATGCACGAGATATTCGATAGTTTTTTTTGCCTTCAAATATTCTAACTAATACTTCATTATATTTTATGTATTTTCTTTTGACTAAGAATCGCCATGTTTTTTTTATGTACAATATTTGTTTTTTGATTTTGAACAATTAGAATGAACGTTCGATGAACGTTTAGAATTTTTATTAGAAACTAATTGCTTTGTAAAGTATATTTTAAAGTACATTCTGATTTCTTATATTATTTGACTACACGCAGGGGTAGAGCAAAATTTAAGTACAGAAGACTCGCGATTTAGTTTACAGTGTGACTTGAGTTATAGTCATTTGTTTGTAAAACAAGTAGAAAAGCTTTTGGTTGGGAGAGTGAAAATTTGCTAGAAATTGGAGATGCAAAGTTTGAAAAGCCGGAATGTTCCAGATTTTCTCCTATACGATATACTCCTCGTGCAAATTCTTCCTAAAGCTGGGTCAACATTTGAGTGCATGAACTGAGAGCTATAATTTTGAAAATAAAACCGCCTTACCTCACCATATTGATCGTAAAGCAGAATCTTCTTATCGTAAGTCATTTTGAGATTTGGTACAACTTTTGATGCGTAACCAAAACACGATATTATATGTCGTGTAAATTTAGTTTCTCCGATAGCTACTTATAGCTGGAAATTCGTTGTCTCAAGAGCTACTGGGAGTTGGAAATTTGTTTGCCCGAGAAATACTATTCTTTTCTGTCCACACTGCATTATAGGGGCTTCTTTGGACAGAGAACTAATGTACTCTATTAGAAGAAGACATTATTTCGCTGTGCTATCTTCGAGGTTCTTCCTCTTCTTTCTTGCATTTCTATATTTTTCAGTGATAGCATGCTAGATAGGATGATTCTCCTTTCAATGGTTATGGTAAATTTGTAGCAGATACAATGTTCCATGGATACATTTTATACTGTGCTTACAAAAGAGATAAAAAGACAAAATGCTATCAATGAGCTATAGAATAGCCACAGATTCCCACATGCACACATCAATCAGGCAGGTAAGGGTTCAAAGCGATCCAATAGAGCACCCCGTTGCTAGCCTACCAGTTTCTGATGTTAGTCTGAGAGAAATGTCTGACCTCTTTGGAACTGTTCGTCACTCACTCCATTGCCGCTACGAAGCATATATTACAGTTGGTGGTTTAAGTTTTGAGCATTCATTGTAAATATTGTATCAAAGAATGACGTTGTAAATAAACAATGTTTTACTTTTCACGTCTCATTTTATTCGTTCAAGTTTCAGATCATTTTCTTTTCCTGCCACAACGCGCCACTTCGACCTTACATACCTATACAAAAAATATATATGCTTCAATAAGCGTCTACATGAACTTCTCGAACCCCTATATATATATATGCTAATTTCAATGATCCAATGAGGGGATATTCGCATGTAGTACGCATACAGATAGTACAACTAGTTTCATATCGTTCATGGATATTACATTCAACTGATAGAAATGTATAAAAGTAAATATTACCATTTGAAATTTTGTATACAAAAATATATAGGTTTCAATAAGTGTATGTAAGTCTCCCTCAAAGTGTGTCCCATGACAGTAGAATTACCCTGTGTGTGTGTGCTAGGATGCAATGATCCAGTGTGGGGGATTTTCATACTACAGGTAGTATGTATACAAGTAGTTTCATACAACTCGTGCACTGATATGGTTCATAATTTGTCATTGCATTCAAGAGTTATAAATGCCCAATTGTGAATATTACCATCAAAAATTGTAAATACAAAAAATATGCATGTTTCATTATGTAGGTGTGAGTATGTATCCCACAAAATTTATCCCATGATCGTTGAATCACCCTGTAATATATATATATATATATATATGTTATTACAATGATTCAATTGATCCAATGGATATGCTACTTGCAATAATCTATCCAATTTTCATATTGCACATAGTTCGTATACAGGTAGTGCTGGTAATTTTGCACTACTCCTACTAATGGTTTGTCATTGTATTAAATAGTTAGAAATGCATAAAAGTGTATACTATTGTTTAAAATTTTGTTATCTCGACTGTAATTGCTAGAATCACGTTTTTTTTTTTTTTTTCAGAAGCGCATAGTCAGAAAAACATATTTTTAACGAAGTCTATTTCAAATTTCATTCTGTGATCTTGGCAACTGATTAAAGACAAAGTTATTTTAAATTCTCAGTATATATTTTTAAATAACTGAAAAAAAAAAATCCGTTTATGTTTATTGTTGACTGTGGCAGTGGGACAGCAGTACCATGATAAAAATCTCCCAAATTAGATGAGTAAAAAAAAAACCGAAAATTGTATAAAATAACGTGACATTCATGACCCACCCTAACAATAAAGGTCGTCACAATGTTAGATGATTAAAAATGTCGAGAATTGTATAAAATGACAAAACGTTCACGATCATAACAGTAAATGTCGAGACGATATAAGATTTTAAGAATAACTTTTGCTTCAATCAATTTTGAAATAACATTTTTCCTGTGTTATGGAAGAAACATCATCATTCCGTATAATGATAAGAGATGAAATTTCTCGATGCATAAAGTAACATCTCACATTTTTCGAAAAATAATTTTCAACAACTTAAAATAACTTAAAATTGATGACACTCTCGCCTAGCAACTCAAACATCTTCTATGGCAGTGGTCTCGAATTATCTTTAAAGATTGAAATAGGAGTAAGTGAACTTATTCCAATTAGTAGCAGACGTAAGATTCCCGGCAACGGATGCAATAATTATTATTCGTAATAGAAGGCTTGAAACTATTTTCAAAAGCACACGGCGAACACAATTAAAAGGAAAAGACTTTTCTGCAAAATTTTCCGTGTTATCATAGGGAAAGAAAAGTTTTGAAAATTTGGGAGTTTAAATTTAAGAGAAATGTGTCGCCAATTTATCTGAATTCTGTCGTGTTTTTCTAAATGTGATTCTTTTTTTTTTTTCCAATTTAATTGAGTTTTCGAAGACACATTTTGTTATTCGTTATGAATATTTTGCTTTAAGAAAACGCATTTTAACGAAGTGTTTTAATTTAAGATAAATTTTAATTAAAATTGAACTGCATTACTTTCAGTTTACTTTATTTATTTAATTCTGTAGTGATGATTATTTTTGACGAGTAATTTAAAATATTTGTTATCATTTAATTTTGATCTCTTACATAAAGTGTTAATAGTAAAATTAATTTTTATCACTAATACTTCATTATATATTATTAATATTTTGTATATTAATATAACATACAAATTATTTAGAAAAATAAATAACTGAGTTTGTTATACTAATTTTTACTTTAGCTAATATAAATCTGAAAAAAAAAATATCTCACAGAAAAATGTAAAATCTATAAAGTTTAGTATCCAGGAAACTGGTTAATTTTAATAGTTAAAATAATTTTTTTCTTAATATAAGTCTCAATTATAGTGAATAAAAGTTTAAATGAAAAAAGTTACTGAAATTTCTTTGAATAGTATGAGTGCAATGCTTAATTGGCTGTAGTTAAGAAATTTCTTTATGCGTATTTTTTTATATGTAAATTATTTAAACAAAAACTAAGCTATTTTGAAGAAATTTATCTTTTAATCTAAAGTAATGGGTGTTTTATGCGCGAGACATTCGACAGTTTGTTTTTGCATTCAAATATTCCAACTAATACTTTATTATTTTTTGTGTATTTTCTCCATGATTTTCTTTTGATTAAGAAACGCTATGCTTCTCTTTTTATGCAGAATATTTGGTTTTTTTATTTCTCTCGATCGTCGTTTGGAATTTTTATTAGAAATTAATTGCTTTGTAAAGTATATTTTAAAGTAAATTCTGATGTTATATATTATTTAATTACAAGATTATTTAGTAACTGTGCAAAGTGAACTTACAAAAGAATTGCGATTTTGATTATAAATTGACCTGAGTTACTGTCATTTGCTCAAGAAAAAAGTAGACAGGGTGTTGGTTGTGAGAACGAATCTTGCATCGAAAAATTAAATTGCATAAATTTTCCGGATTTTCGCCATTACGATATATGAATCTGGATAATCATTCCTAATGTGTTGTCTACATTTAAATGTATGAGCTGCGAGCTACAACTTCAAAAATACCCTCCCCTTATGTCACCATACAAAAGAAAGATAGTGATACTTTTTGGGAGGTCGTACAATTTTTGATGCGTGACCAAAATACGATACTACAGAGGAAGTATTTTTCCTCGATTGCTAATTGGAGTAGGAAATTCGTTTCCCGAGAACTACTCGGAGCTGGAAATTGTGTGTCCCTGAGAGCTACTTGTAGCTGGAAATCCCCAATAGGTACTTTGAGCTGGAAATATTGTTTTCCCGAGATATGCTTGTAGATGGAAATTTTGTTTCCTCGATATCTATTTGAAGTTGGAAACTTTTTTTTTTGCCAGAGATGTACTTGGAGTTGGAAATTTTGCTTCCACGAGTGTGACGTAAAACTGGAAATTTTATTTTCCCGAAAATATTTGGAGCTGGAAATTTGTTTGCCCGAGACTTACTTGGAGTCCGAAAATTTGTGTACCTGACAGCTAATTGGAACTGGACATTTTATTTCCTCAATATCTACTTTGAGCTAAGTCACTTTATAAGTCTTTACTAAGTCAGATATACTTGAAGATTAAAATTTGTTTCCCATATATCTACTTGAAGTTGGAAATTTTGTTTGTACTTGGAACTGGGAATTTTTCTTCCACGCGTGCCAGTAGTGTCGTACTACTCATACTATTATGATTCATGGTTTGTCATTGCATTCAACAGTTCGAAATGCATAAAAGAACTGCCATGCCATGCTGAATATACCATTTCTCGTTAGATCATCGTAGTCAAGCATCATTGGGCGCGGTCAGTACTTGGGTGGGTGACCACCTGGGAACACCGCGTGCCGTTGGCTTTGGGACCTGAATGGCCGAGTGTCTAGCGCTCACAGGTTTCGGGTTCGAATCCCGGCGGTGCCATGGATGTTTGTAGTGGTTCGGAATCCACTTTAAGCCGTAGGTCCCGGTCTCCTATGACTGTAAGAGCGTCACGGAGCAAAAGTCAGGCTTTTACCCTACGGGTGCTCCATCACAACAGAAGCTGCTTCCTTCCCCTTCAATCATTAGTACGTATGGGCTCGTGGGCTTGGCCAGCCAAGTGGGATAAGAAACAACAACAACAACATATATATTGATCCAATGGGGTGATTTTCGTACTATAGGTAGAACAGGTAGCTTTGTACTACTCATACATTATTCATGGATTATTATCGCTTTCATCAGTTAGAAAAGCATGAAAGTAAATATTACCTTTTGAAATTTTTCAATGTTTCATGTTTTTTGTTTAAAAGCGTGTACTCAAAAGTGCATACTTTGAACTACTTATATTTCGAATTTCATTCTGTGATCTTGGCATCCGATTATCGACAAAGGTATTTTAAAGTGCCCTGAATATATTTTTAATTAACTGCAAAAAAATTATTTTTCCACTTATGTATAACGTTGGATGTGCTGGTACAATAGTAGGTCCATAATAAAATTTTTCGAAATTAGACGATTAAAAATTGTCCAGAAATATATAAAATGACGAGACATTCACGATCATAACAATAAGGTACGAGGTAATATAAGATTTTACGAAACACTTCTTCTTTCACTTCAATCAATTTTAAAATAACATTTTTCCTGTCTTAAAGAAGAAGAATCATCATTCCATGTAATTATGCAGATGAAATTTCTCGACATATAAAGTAACATCTTCAATTTTTCGAAAATAATTTTCTACAACTTAAAAGAACTTAAAGACTGATGACACTCTCGCCTAGCAACTCAAACATCTTCTTCGGCAGCGGTCTCGAATTATCTTTACAGATTGAAATAGGAGTAAGTGAACTTATTCCAATTAGTAGCAGACGTAAGATTCCTGGCAACGGGTGCAATAATTATTATTCGTTCTAGAAGACTTGTAACTATTTTCAAAAGCACACGGCGAACATAATTAAAATGTAAAAGACTTTTCTGCAGAATTTTCCGCGTTATCATAGGGACAGAAAAGTTTTGGAAAATTTTGAGTTTAAATTAAAGAGAAATGTTTCACCAATTGATCTGAATTCTGTCGATTTTTTTACTGTGGTACTTTTTTTGCAATAATTGAATTTTCGAAAACATGTTTTGTTATTCGTTAAGAATATTTTGCTTGTATAACTATTTTAAGGAAGGGGTTTTAATTTAAGGTAAGATTTAATTAAAATTGAACTGTATTGTCTTCCGTTTACTTTATTTATGCAATTCAGTAGAGATGATAGTTTTTGCATAGTAATTTAAAATATCTGTTGTCATTTAATTTAGATCTTTAACATAAAGCACTAATCGTACAATTAAATTTTATCTCTATGTTATTTTATTTTGTATAATAATAATATAACATACAAATTGTTTTAGATACATAAATATGTGAGTTTGTTAAACAAATTATGAATTTTTGTTAATTTTAATTTCTTTATTATAATTTTTTTCCATGAATAAATATTTTACAATTTTATAGAATCAACGAGGTATTAAAAATGTTATAATTTTTTTTTAACATTTTCACTTTAATTAAAATTGACACAAAAAAGTATAATTAATATACAATTTTAAGCAGAATTTAATTTGTATTAAATTATTATTCAATAAATCTTACAGCATACAGATTTAAATTTTACTAAAACACGATGCCGAATATATGGAGGAATTTTATGATAAGCGTAAAATATTGATGTATTACCTTTGATTAATTGAATAAAATATCATATTTAATGCATAAAAAATACTTCTACAAAATTCCTATGATTTCTGCTGATTCAAAGCCCATATCAAATGAAATTTCCTATAAACTGAAATATATATCATTGTGTAACCGTGCTTTCTTCTACATACTGTCAAAAACGCCCCCTGTGATGTTCAAAAGAATTGATCAATCGGTCTTGAGACGTCAAAAGAGAGGACGTACAGAGCAACTTGCCCTCCCGCTGAGAAACGTTTATTTTATAGTTCTCTCATCCCAAGAAAAACCTGCATTTCGTACCTTCCCTAAGATGTAGTAGAATTTTGGGTTTTCAACTTAGAAGTGGAGTTTTCCTACCAATCTATAATTAACTGTCTTTAAATGTGTAAAATATTGTATGCCTCTGATGGTATATGTGGAGTGTTTGTGCGAGTGTATATCAAGCTGTGAGTTCTCCAACCTATGCTGTAACTATCTCAACCCAACGACAGCCAGTTACATTGTGGTTGCCCAATCTATCTGCACACTACAATTGATAATTTTCTGAAATGTTAGATAAAATATAAGTTTGGTAAAACCACGTCTATCTGAAACTGCAAAACTGCTTTAACTAATTAAAACTATTTTTTATTTCTTCTTCAATAAGCATAAAAATAATATTTCTTTTCTTAAAGCAAACACAATATTATTGCCTGCAAGAAGAAAACGTAATGTCTCTCGTATACATGTCTCATAGACTTGTATGCATGTTATGCTCATTTCAAAAATAATTTTCTGTTTTCAAAGAAATTAAAGAAACTAATTAACACCTCAAAACTCTTCCACGGTACTGCTATTGAATTATTTGGGAAAGTTAAAAGAAGAACTGAAGAATTTATTCCAATTAGTAAGACACAAGACCTGTCAGCATGCAGTGTAATAACTAGTATTCATAATAAAAGTGTTATAATAAGTTTCAAAAGTACAGGAAAAACATAGTAATAATTTATAAAAATACAAAATAACTATCATAACAACATTCAAAAGTACATAAATAAAATGGATGATGTTTTTGTAGAAGTATAGATACGATCAATGAAAGAAAATAGTTGCTAGTTGCTAGTTGATTTAAATTCCATTATTTTTTCGCCGTTGTTTTTATTTCAATATAATCTTATTTTTACAGACTCAAACATTTTGTTGACGAATCTTCTACATTATTTTAACTAACACCTTCAAAAAAAATTAATTTAGTACCAAGTTAAGCGAAAGGAACATATTATTGCTCACAAATTAATCTATAATTATATAGACCATATGAAGTTAAGAACGTTTTTTGTTTTGTAGTGCAAATTTTAAACATTTGCTACTTTTAAATTTAAAATATGTTACATGGACTCAAATAATCTGGGAAATTTATAATAAGTTGGACAGATAATTTATTCCAATTAGCAACAAACATAAAATTTTCTAGCAATCGTGGAACAATTATTATTCGTAATAAAAGAATTTTAACAATTTTTGAAAACCTAAAATAAATATAATAACAATTTTTTGCAAACCCAAAATAATAATAATAATAATCATAAAATATAAAAACAATTTAAAAAGTCCAAAATAAATATAATAACAATTTCCGAAAATACAAATTAAATATAACTGTATTCAAAAGAACATACACTCAAGAGCCAAAACATTATGACCACCTCTACATTTTGCAATGAACTCTCCTGGATGACGTGGAAGGCACGTGATCAGGTGGAAGTGGTATTTAACTGCTGCTGGAGAGTCTGAAGAATCATTCTTTCACTTACTTCTATGTGTGATGGGAACACACACAGAAGTAAGTGAAAGGTTACAGATGGTCATAATATTTTGACTCTTGAGTGTACCATTATGAAGAAGCTTTGGTATGATCTAGGGGAAAAAGATTGAAATTCGGAACTTAAAGACAAATGATTTACTACTTGACTTAAACTCTATTATTTTTACTCCATCGCTTTTATAAACATAAATAAAATAGATGAGCGTTCTGTTGAAGGATCGGTAGTATGATCAATGAAATAAAAGTTTGAAAATTTGAATTTAAAGAGAAATATTTCGCTAGTTGATTTAAATTCCATCATTTATTCGCCATCGTTTTTATTTCAATTTAATCGTATTTTCACGAATTTACTGCATTATTTTAGGTAATATATTCTTTTTTTTTTTGAAATTTTAATTTTAGTACCAAATTAAGTAAAATTTATTTTAACCAAATTTTTATAGTCTCAAGTATTTCGTTTATATTATTTCAAGTACAATTTTTGTGAAGATGTTTTAATTTTAGCGTCAAATTAATTAAAATAAATGCATTATTTTTTCTGTATAATGTGTTTTTGTGGTCTGTATTGGGTTTAGAATAACATTATTTCTTGTAATATAATTTGATGTATGTTTTCTTTCAATTTAAATATGTTATATGTACCCAAACGTTGTCTTCAAATAATCCAGGATGGTTAAAATAAGATATAGAAAGAAATTTTCAATCATTAATAATCGTAAGATACCTTTCAGGAACCTTGCAAAAATAAAAGACTAATAACAATTTTAAAAAGTACACGGTGAATTAATATGGCAGACTTTGTTGTAAATTTCTTAGAAATTATCAAAGAAACAAAAGTTTTGAATTTGGAATTTAAAGAGAAATATTTTGCCAATGGATTTGAAAGTTATTTTTTGTGGACCTTTCCAATTTCATATAGTTTGCACTTTAACAAACTCACACATTTAGATTATGGATATTAAACGTCGTTTCAAGTAAAACTGTCATACGTTGGCACTTTAATGTAATGCCAAATTAAAATTAAATATGTTATTTTCCATCAACTCTATTTAAGCAGTCCATATTGTAATTAGAAATCATTATTTTTGTAATGTGTTTTAAATGCCTACTTGCTTTGAAATTTGATGTGATAATGAAGTGTTAAACAATGGATTTAATTTTTATTATTCATTCATAGAATAAAAATGTAATATTAAAAATCTTTTAATTTGGAAATGTTAATAAAGCACCACAAGTGTTTTATTGTACAACCTCAAGTTTCCATAATTTTACATGCATTTAATTAGCTATTTCATAAAAAATGCCACTTAAGGATGTGGATAGGTCCTAATATAATACTAGTATTACTAATATAACTTATATGTTACTAATAAAACTATATATTTTTAAGTATTAAATAATTTTAAAAATTTAATTATAAATTTAGCTTATATAAAGATATATGCACATATATATGTGTGTATGTTTCAACATAATTTTAAAACTATAGCATTAAGAATACAGTTTGTTTCCAGAATTTATTATATCATTTCAAAAATGAGTTGCCAAAAATTATATTATGGTTTTATTAATTATTTTTAATTAAATAAAAAAAATCCAGCCATCAAATTTTTCCACTACTTGATGGTGTCAGTTGAATCTGATTAGCCCATTAGTTGATTTATATTAAATATATTATGTGAAATTTACAGTGTTAGTTTTCACTTTATTTTCCAAATTAAAACTATTATATTCATACTAAAAGAACAGATTAGAGATTAAAAAAATTAGGAACCCTTTGATAAGAATGATTTTTTTTTAAGGTGAGTTACTTAAAATCTGAAACCTTTAATTCTACACAATTTAAAAAAAAAATTAATTAAAATTTTAAATTAAATTATTAAATTTAATTATTATTTTCTTAGAATATTTTATTTTATGCAATTGTGCATGGCTTATTTATCTTTCTGTAGCTTGTATATCTTTCTATATAAAGATGTAGGCATATACTATGGATGTTATGTTTCAATATAATTTAAAAACTATAGCACTAAAAAGCAGTTTGTTTCCTGAATTTATTATTTTATTACAAAAATTCTCAGCTAAAAATTACATAATGCTTTTATTAATTACATTTTAATTAAATAAAAAAATTCTTGCCATGAAATTTTTCCACTACTAGAGGGTGACAGTTTTAACAAAAACTAAACTGAATTATTGTAAAAAATATTATGTAAAATTTACAGCATAAGTTTTCAATTTATTTTCCAATTAAAACAACTGTATTCTTACAAAGAACAGATTAGAGGTAAAAAAATGAATTCTTTGATAAGAATGATTTATTTAAAATGTGAAAGCTTTAAATATGCAAGTTTTTTTTATTTTTTTATTTTAAATTACCAGAACTAAAAATATCTGCAAGTTAATGAGGGGAAAAAAAACTGAACTACAATCCAAAAAATGAATCTGATCTGATGTATATAAATAAAACTTAATTAACATTATTTCTTAAATAGAAATATCTCTTTTATCAATAAAAAGAGCTATTATAATTACACATTAGTTTATAATCATACAAGTTTCGTCATAATTAGGCAAGTTTATTTTAGGGTAAGTTTTCCTTTGCAATATATTGATTTCAACTATTCTTAGGGTCGTTATAAGGCTATATGTAGGTTCATTATTATTAGAGGTTTCTATATTTATTTCTGAGGAATACATAAATCAACACATCTAAATTAAGCTTTCCTAAATTGATCTCACTAGCTGAAGCGAAAGAAACCTACCATTTATAATTACTAACTGTTACTCTTTACTAAGAATCGATGATGATTACTTACGGATAAATGTGATCATGTTTTTATATGTGATAAAATAATTTTTTCTAGTATTGCAACTAGTAAATAATTTTTTTTATCATCAAATAAAAGAAATGCAATACTTTTATATAGTTCTTTGTACTACTAGATCCAAAAAGTAAGACTTGTTTTCAATTTAAATTTCCCAGGTATATAGTATTTCATTTTTTTTCGTTTTTAGGTTCTTGGCACTGTCCTTGACATTTTACGTCAAAATATTTATTAGTGCTTGATTTACGCTTGGTTTTGTGAGATGCTAAAATTGATTCTGGCGATTTTTGAAATGTCTCTTCAGTCGACTCAAAGCGTTGTCCCCGCAGTGGTCTTTTAAGTTGAGGAATAGCCAGTAGTAATCAAGAGATAGCTAAATCAAGAAATTACGGTGGTTGTGGAACGATATGGGTTTCATTTTTTTCGAAAAAGTCAAGAATAATCAATGTAGTGTGAGCTGGCGCATTCAGTGTTTTCGGTATCAATCAAGATTTGACGCGTTTGTGGCCCAAAACATCTTTTAAAATGGAATTTTGAAATTCCAACATCAGCAGCAAGGTCTCTAATTGTAAATCGACGGTTTGCAACCACCAAATTTTTAATGTTTTGGACGTGAGCTTCGTTGGTTGAGGTTGGTGGTCGACGAGAAGGCTCTTCGTCTTCAACGCGTTCACTGCCTTTTTTGAACTTATAAACATTTCTCTCCGATATAGGAATGCTCACCGAATGTCTTCTGCAACATTCTATACGTTTCCACAAACAAAATGTAATGCAAGCTCTTGTTCAATTAATTCAGACATTTCAAAAATAGCGGAATCAGTTTTAGCGTCTCATAAAACCAAGCGTAACTCAAACACTAATTAAAATTGAAATACCATATGACCGGGAAATTTAAATTTCAAATTGATCTTACTTTTTGGACACAGTAGTATTTCTTAAAAAACAAAATTGAACATTTTTAATTTCATGGAAAATAATTTCATGTTTCATTATATGACTCCCAAATGCAGAAAAAAACACTATTAAAAGAAGTGTTTCCTGCCCGTAACATAAACATGTTTAATACACAAACGCACAAAGTTTAATTATTTTTTTTATAAAATAATGCAACCTATACTAATTTACCACTTTTAGATTTCTTCTGTCTTTTAATTGAAAAATATAGTTTTCAAATTCAAAACAAAATTTGTCTTTACAAAAATTTAATCAAAAGTATAATTCAAAATAAAATGTTTACATTTTATTTAAAGACAAACAATGCATAGATCTATTTACTTTAAACAAATAAAATGTATTATTATATGAAATAAATCCTTTCTAATTGTTTATTTAATTAAAATAAACGAAAAATAGATATTTTCTTCTTTGTATTATTATCATTATTTACATAGCACATAATACAAATATAAAAACATTTATTTTCTCTTGATAATACTTAAAACATTTTAATAGTTGAATTATTTTAAACATATGTCTTTTGACAGTCACGGCTGTTATGCTTTTATGTAAAATAACATTAATTATTTTTCAAAAATAAATATACAACTGATAACTATAAGTATTTTGCTTTATCCTTTAAAATATTTACTCTTATTGTTATATTATTATAAATAAAAAGAGCTAATTGTTCATTGCATTCTTTGTATATTTGTGCTTGTCATAAAATAAGAGATTTAAAGGAATTCAGTGTATTCTCTATTTTGTTGACTATTTTTAATATATGAGAAGCGTTACAGAAAAAAATCTTTATTAAAAAGTTTTGAATTAATGAGAATGAAAAATGTTTTAATATCTTTTAATTTTTTTTCTGCGTTTATATTCTTAAAAGAGGAGAATAATTGAATTTCGAAAAATTTTAAGGAGCAAAAGTATTTAAAAATTTTCATGTTTACATTACTTGAATATTTGATCCTTTATATGCATTTTGTGAATGCGAAAAATCCTTTAACGTACAACAATTGAAAAGGTGATTTTTGAATAAGCCATATCTTTCTAAAAACTATTACAAACAATTTACAGGTTTCAAATGTGGTTTCATTAGTAGATACATTAGATTTCATTAAATAAAAAAAAATTGTCAATTTAAAATAGTATTTGCAAAGCATATAAGAAAAATATGTATATTTATTAATTATACCTTTCCTAGCGGCCGAGTGCCTAGCCCTCGTGTTCGGTGCCACAGGTTTGGGGTTTGTGTCCCGACGGTTCCATGAATCTTTGTAGGGGTTTGCAATCCATTTTAAACCGTGTCCCGGTCTAATATGAATATATAGAGTTGGATGTAGGATTTCATATTACTACCCTGTAAAATGAAAACATATCCTGTCTCAAAATGTTCCAGTAATCAGGCGGCTGTGGCCTACCACGTTACTGTCGTGCCAATGAGGAAGCAGAAGAATTCCACATTTGAACATGAAAAATACTTTTTATGATTACAAAAACAAATGAAAGACCCAGACTGAGAGATAATACATATCCAAGGGAGAGTTTTAATAGAAATTGTAAGAATTTTATCTCATAAAATATAAATTAAACTACATGCTACTCTTAAAAAATATCGAAAATAATTAAGAACAAATTCAAATACTTTTTTCCATTTACTTGAAGACTTCCAATTATCGTCAGACAGAAACGATCGCTTATTTTGTTATTATAAACAAAATTCATTCTTACTAAAACACTAAAACATTTCACTGCTTTCTTTTTAGAAAAGTATGAGGAGCGAATGTGGATTAAAATAAGAGAGATTTAATGACAGTTAATTCCGAGTAAATTTTAAAATGGAAGGGAAAAAATATCAATTTAAAGTTATAATATTTTCAAATTATATACAAATAGTTACGCAGTTCATATACATAATAGTTACACACATGTGCAGCAACAATAATTTTTACAAAACCTAATCTTAAAGAATGTGAAAGAGAATTCATTATACTAATTAATTATATTTCCATTATGGAATTCCTATTTCTCCTGCAGATTCAAGTGTCTTGGCAAATTCTAAACTTATAATTCCTTCTAAGATCAAAACTAAATACCAAATGACGGAATTATTAAATGTCGACAGAAAAACATCTACTACTTTCACAAGAATAAGAATATTGATTAGTTACACATCTGTGAAGAAGACTAATTTGACATATCGCAAAGAATGTGAAAGGGAATTCATTATCAAGGAATATTTTTAATAGAATTTGCAAAATTGTTACTTCTGAAAGAAAATGATACAAATGCTAACCAAACAAAATGCAATTCTTGTAACATTTCGAAAACAATAAAGTGCAAATTCAAATAACCCATCACGAGATATCGAGCATTTGAAAACACGTTGTTAATCGTTAGATAGAGTCGATTATATTTTTGTTTTAAGACAAAAGTCATTTCTGAATAAAAACCATAAATAAAAGACATGTCTTATTAAAAATATATCACTGTTCACATTTCATCAACATGTCATTCACCATTTCATATGTGGAATTCTTAAAATGAGATACATTTAATGTCAGTGAGCAAATGCTCAAATGGAAATGTCAATTTAGAGTTATAATATTGGCTAGTTATATATGAATATTGAATAATTTTGCAGTAAGAATAATTTTGACAAATCGCAAAGAATGTGACAGAGGATTCATTATCAAGGAATAATTTTAATAGAATTTGTAATATAGTTACTTTATAAACTCTTTGTTATAATGATACAAATACTAACCAATCAAAATGCAACTCTTACAACATTTCGAAAACAATAAAGAGCAAATTCAAATAACCCATCACGAGATATCGAGCACTTGAAGACACGTTGTTAATCGTTAGATAGAGTCGATTACATGTTTTGTTTTATAAACAAAAGACATGTCTTTCTAAAAACAATTTCTCCGTGTTCTTTTTGGAACAAAGTAAGGGTTTCGAATGTGGGTCATCATTAGAGACACTAAATGCCTTTCTTTAGTGTCATTAAAATGTAAGTGAATCTGTCCTTGAACAAAAATAAGGACAATCTTGTCTCAATTTCCCCCCAAAATCATCCAATATGCAAAGAATTAATGATACATTTTAAAGCTAACTCTTTGGAATGAGTATTTTCTTCCTCTTGTTCTAAGGCAAAACATCTGAAAAGGTAATTGAGTTCGATTTTCTTTCTTGACGCAGACATTTTTAAATAATGATAAACTGCCCACCAGTTTTGATAAATTTGCTCATTATTTGGGGGAGAGCAATGTATAATGTTATTTATTGGGCTCATTTTTCTTATTTTCTGAAGAAAGAAGAAGAGCTATTAAGAGGAGATATTGAAAAATGGCTTTGTTGGATGAATTTAGCATGTTAGCGAAAAAAAGTTTCGTTTATTCGAAATGGCGACCAGTTAATAGTTTCTTTATTCTAATTAGAGATGATTTTGCTGAAAAAATATTATAAATATTCATAGATCTGTTTCTTTTGTTGAAGTGCTTAATTTTAAACAATGCACAAAAACTCCAATGTTTGTTACTTAATTATTATTTATTAATGATGAAATTTCATCCGGCTTAGCATGTTATGGTTCCATTTGATATAATATTTCGATAAGAACTTTCAGCAATATATCTTAATTTAATATAATTAGTTAATTTAGAAGAAGAATATAAATGTTTTAGAAGTTCACCCTTTTTCCAAAAGAAATTATCATTTCATGTAAAAATTATGAAATAGAATATCAGAAAGCTGAAAATAAGTAAATACACACATTATTTTATTATATTAAATAAATAAGCATATCATCATATTATATGAGAATTTGCTGCGAAATCATGGAAATGCAATATGTATTTTTGTCAATGATACCAATTTCTACTAGATATTGTTGTAGTAATCAAATTTCATTCATAGTAAATGAAATTTTACCAAACGTTGTAAAAAAATACAGCATGCAAATATTACAAAGCAAAACATTGCATTTCAAATAGTAAATTAAATCAAGCAACAATCGTTTGAGATAGGCAATTGTCAAAAATGGAAGTAAACAGTCGTTTGAGATAAGATATAAATTGCTTGGTATACCAGTATTAAATTATTATCTTCTTTATCTATCTTTCTGTTGTTACCATTCCATTTAAGAACAACAGAAACTTTTTGAAGTACTTTAGAAGCCTGTCTAGTGTCTACATTCAGATAAATTATGTTTTTAAGTAGATTTTATCAGATTGTTATGGAAGTTCTACCCGTTTTTGCGAATGCAATTATATGGAAATTTAACTAAAAAACACATTTATTTAAACATAAACATAGACATACTTGACTCATCTTTTGAACTTTATATTTTCATCGTGCTTTCAGATTTTATATATCTTGTTTATAAAAATCATTCTGTATTGATTTGAAAAAATGATTTAGCTCCATTTTCATCCTTTTTTTTGTACAATGATCTAAATACTGCAAAATTATTCTATGAACAGGATGGGTGACATAAAATTTTCCAGCCAAATTATTCTTCGAGACTTTTAGTCCTTCTTTTACAGTGTACAGAGTGATATTATCCGGCTGCATAAATAATTCTTTTATGTTTGCATTGTATGCATTATTTTTTTTGTAAACACATTTTTCTACATCTTATTAAATGTTTATAGTAAATTTCAATGGTTATTGATTCATTATCACTTAACAGCTTATGATTCCTTTTATATACCGCCTGACCCTTCTATTGGTGCAGACCCCTTGTAGGCTGTTGGACAGCATTGCAGCATTATTATAAGAGATCGATTGATTTATATGTTTAGTTGACGTAGTAAAGATACATAGGCTGTTGAACACCGAAAAAGTCAATGTTCTGCAGTGGATTCCAACCCATTGCGGTATATATAAAATAAGCTGACTGATATTTTGGCCAAGAATGGATCGCAAATGATGCATCCTGATTCTCCTTTACCTTTGCGTCATATAAGGTGATATGAATTTTTCTCTATTAAATCCAACTATTTCAATCTATATAGAAAGAAGATTTTTGAAAAAAAGTGGAATTCCCTATTGAATAAATCAACAAGAATTCCCAGTTCCTTGCGTAAAAAATTTACATTTTCATTATGCAGAATTATGGGAATATATTTGCGCATGTTAAAAGAGAGGGCATAGGGAAACAAAATAAACTTTATGTTGAGGAGAAGTGCTTGGAATTCACGCGTTTTTATGGTAGAAGAAACTGTTTAGGTTAAACAGGTAGGAGCTGGTAGGCATTCATTTGATATATGATTGTAATAAAAATAAATTCTGCTTTGATTTGTAATTCTGCTTTTGATTCTGCTAAATTCTGCTTTTGATTTGTCACGGGCTATGACTACTTACAGAGTCACCTGTATAGAATAGGACTAGCTGTGACAAATACCTGTCTACTTTGTGATTATGGCGTGACAATGACTAGAGAGCACTTCATCATATACAAATGTTTCTCTTTTTATGTTTTCTGTGTTATCATGTCATATTCATAAAAAACAGGACAAAACTTTCATTACAATCTGATAAATTCCCTATTATGATCTGTATTCCCTGTTAGTTTACTGGATTTGCGTGTACTTCAGAGATTCTTGACTCAAGAAAATTGTATTTTAAGACATAAATGAAGGAATTTGACATAACTTACCCACTACTTCTAACTGCCGAGTCGTCTGAACGCATCTGAAGTAGGGCTTATCTGTAGATACCTGGCATGTATAGTTTCCAAAACTCTCCATACTAAGGTTCCGAAGAAACACAGTGCTGCTGTCAGACTTTGTTATCTGAAATAGAAATATCGAAATACTTTAATTTCATAACACAGAAAAAAAATATTTCTAACAACACATTTTGCAACACATTTATTTAGAGTATTCGCCAATAATTCAAGACATCAGAGACATATTTGCATAACAATGCAGTAAGGTTTCACTGAGATTTACATCTTATTCTCACTGTCCGTTCTTTGTTTAACAAAGCAGTCCAAGTAAGTAGTTTTAATGCGAATAATTGCCATAAATATAATGATAGGCTAAAGTTGTTTATTAATAATAATAAGGATTATCACATGCCATTTTGAATTTCATACATGTTCAACAATCGAACAACAGTTATGCTAATGGCTAATAAACCGAGGTTAAATTGTTGCTTTAGATCATTGATGAATTATTTAATTGTTATCTATTTGAGTAGTATGGTATAAATATTATAAACTCATAATAAAAAATGTACATTTTCATTATGCAGAATTATGGGAATATATTTGCGCATGTTAAAAGAGAGCGCATAGGGAAACAAAATAAACTTTATGTTGAGGAGAAGTGCTTGGAATGCACGCGTTTTTATGGTAGAAGAAACTGTTTAGGTTAAACAGGTAGGAGCTGGTAGGCATTCATTTGATATATGATTGTAATAAAAATAAATGAGCGTCTGAAAGATTGTATAATAAAGAGTTCTGAATAATAAACAGTCAACTTCCTGTAATTTTTTAAAAATTGTATGGAGATTCATGAGACGATGATGTGAAGCTTTTATTAGGTTTTGTGGTCGCTTTGAAGAGCATGTACAAAGCGCACTCATCAAAATATGTTACATTGCCTTTGTCAGGTCACTTATCAAATTTTTATAACTTAATTGCGGTTTGTTAGGATCCATATAGTATGGCAAAATATTTACATTTATTTAACCAACCACTTTTATGAATTTGGCTAGTATTTTGCAGGCATCCTGTATTAATTCTAAGATGAGATAGTAGGATAATATATTTCTTGGCTATCATAATTATTGTTACTTAGGTGCAATTTAAAAAATTGAAATATTTTATTTTTTTATTCAAGTAATTTTTCTTATTATGTTTAAATTCTCTGAAACGGCCTTTCGATAACTTTTTAACAGAAAATTTGTACATAAACATAATTTCACATTGCGAAATAAGTTAATTGAAGAATGCTTATTGAAAATTTCCTATATTCTAATTTTCTAAATTTTCCATTTTCTATTTTTATGTAAAAAAATCAACAAAATATTTTGTGTTGTTATAATGCCAAAAATGTGCATTCATTTTATTTCTGATTGTCTAAATGTTAAAACTTATTGAAGATATTTCTTGGAAAAAATAAATATTTTCAAAATGTAATTGTATATATATATATATATATATATATATTAATTAGTATAATACGAAAAATATTCTCCAATTGGAAACATCACCAACTATAATAATAATAATAAAAAATTAAACAAATAAATGTATAAAATAATAATAACTATTCTTATTTATATTTCAATTACTTCGCATTATATAGATTTTTTACAGAAAAACCAATTCATTGAAGTATATTTGACCTCTCTATATTATATCTAATTTCTCTCATAATAAAAGTTTAAGCAGCGATCCATGCAATCTATTTAATCAAGATAATAATTTACAACAGAAGCATTCGAAGTTATAGATCGTTTGCTGAAATTACCTCTCCCTATTCTCTTCTTTGTAGAAATTACTCTCTTTTATATCCACTATTTCTAAGTCAAACGCAATTTGTGTCTAACAACATCAAATATATGTAACAATTTTGAAGCATAACGCATAAAACAATGCCAATTTTTGGAGTGCTTATTAATATTAAAACCAAAACCACCCAAATATTATTGCATACCACTCTCGCAAAACGATTCAATCATGATTTAAGCACAAATCTATAATTCTGCAGCTTGTCCAATACATTAGGAATAGTTAATATGAAGTAAACCGATACGAAAAAACTTTTTGCCCTGAATGATTAAAGTCATTTTTCAAACAAAACTGGTAATTTCAAAGAACAATGTACGACTACCATGCAATTTAGCAAGGAAAGCTAGAGAGCCATAACACTTTTTTTAAACCTATCAATTCAGCCTATTTTTGTCCAATTTGTCTAAATAGGCCTGGACTATGCAGTGAGCAGAAGTAGGCGATTGATTCCAGTAAATCAGTTCTATTTACGTCCACATTATGGGCCGGGAGTTTTCTGTTCCAAAATGGCGGAGGCTTGTCAAAAAAGAATTCGGAACCTATCTCACGTAGGCCTCGTTATGTCGGTCCTAATAGGACTGAAAAATGGGTACTTGAGAGACCATTTTCTTGTGTGTGCTTGATAATTTGCAGGCAAAGATTCAAAAGGGTGTGTCCCTATTGGGTTGTATCATTAATTTAAATCATGTGACATTTCTCAGTGCCCATTGGTTGTGCCTCCCCCGAATGATTTTTGCAGAAGGCTTCTTTTTGATTAATTTGTTTCGTTGGGAATATAATGGGAAAAAAGGATTTTTACGAAGAGAAATATCTAAATTTTATTTTTTACCTTGCCTTTGAGCTAATGCAAAAGCATAAAAAGTCCTTTCGTAATGACTTAAACGTCCATTCTGGCTAAAAATTCTTCTAAATTCAGCATTCGAATATGCAACTACTTTTTTTAGGTTATATATTGTTGAACATATTGATTGATTTGATTAGTAAAAGATATAAAAATCTATGAGTATATTTGGTTGTGTGTTCTCCAATGGAGAAGTTTTGGAGAATATTTTCTATTTGATTAATTTATTTCATCGAAAATAGAATGGACAGGAAGAGATTATCATGAGCAGACATATCTTAATTTTGTTTCTTACTTTGATACAAAGACATCGAAAAAAATCGTACAAAAGCATGTACTTAAATGACCATACTGAAAAATAAAAATATTTACAAATCCTGCAATAATATATCCAACTATTTTTTGAGATATAATGGGGGATATATTAATATTTCTATTAAGCTATTAAAAAACCATTAATATTCATGGGTTGTGTATGGCCAATGAATTTTGAAGACGGTGATTTTTTACATTTTGATTAATCTGCTTTATTTCATTAAGAGAAATGTGAATAAAATTCTACTTTCTCTTCGCTTTTTCTGTTGATATAAAGACGTAAGAAGAGCTTTTCTAAAAATATAAACTATTATATAGATAGAAAAATATTCGTTTGAATCCGTTATTAGAATAAGCGAACTATTTTGCCTAAAGATGTATTGATGAATATATTAAATAATTCCGTTAGTAAATCTTAAAAACTCATTATTATCCACCTCATCATACTTCCTCATTTTCCATCTCTCATAAAAACTCATTATTACCCATCTCTCATACAAACTCATTATTACTACTTGTTTTACAATGATTTTTGAAAAATCTTCATTTTGCTTAATTGATTCCGTTTGGACTGTGATTTCGGAGATGTGTTGTAGATTCAATGTTACTCACAAAGATGTTGTACTATTTTGCGAAAAGAATTTGAGTATCTTTCTGTAGATTGTTGAATTCATTAATGAATATCTTATTTTTGAAAAAAATGATTAACAAGGATGGTGTACTACGTTTATAAACAGAATACGAGTACCTTTCTGGAAATCAAGGAATTCAACAATCTTCCTGGAGATTGTTGATAATGTACCATACATGAATATATGAATACCATATTTTTTGCTAAGGATGGTTTACAAGGATGTGGTACTACATTTAACGAAAAGAATGTGAGTATCCTTCTGGAGATTGTTGAATTCATTAATGAATATCATATTTTTGAAAAAAATGATTAACCAGAATGGTGTACTACGTTTATAAAAAGAATACGAGTACCTGTCTAGAAATCAATGAATTCAACAATCTTCCTGAAGATTGTTGATAATATATCATACATGAATATATGAATATCATATTTTTTATTAAGGATGGTTTACAAGGATGGGCTATTACATTTAGCGAAAAGAATATGAGTATCTTTCTAGAGATTGTAGTATTCATAAATGAATAAATGTTTTTCATTATGAATATCCTATTTTTAAATGTCCTATTTTTATTATCAATAAGTTGTATTCGAATGTCCAACTTGTGAAAGAAAATTTATTAGATTTAGTGTTTTTAAAAATGTGATTGTAATATAATTAGTAAAACTCAAAAATTGTAAACTTATCTTTTTTCTGAAGTTTTATATAAATTTAATGCATGTTACATGTAAGAAAACGCTACCTGAAGAGAGTTAAAAAGTTAAATCTAAAGACATGTTAAAAAATTGTATCGGTATATAATTTTAAGTAATGCTAATTACATTAGTATCGAAGTTAAACTAGTACTAGTATTGCTGATAATTGACATTCCATCTGATCAAAACTGATTCAGTGGTGGTACTACAATCTTTATAAATGTATCTTTGTAAATTAAATGTATATTAGAATTTTTCACGAATTTGAACAATAGTCTCTGTTTATGTAAAGATAATTTGTTTATTTTTTATAAATTGAATAGAACATTCATAACATTTAAATAAAACTACCAAATGAAAAAGCAGATTTAATTTTCTTATTTGAAAGAAGAGAGAGAATTATGAATGTTCATTTGAGAAAAAAGAGACACAATAACATTTACTTAAACGTTCAAATATAATTTTTGTAAAGAATAATGCTTATAAAATCCATTTGGTTTTACAAAGCATTTATTTATTCCCGCTATGCATATAAATAAAGCAAAACATTTTTCCATTTTGCGAATGCATTAACAAAAATTAATATGTTTGAAATTCCTGTATAGTTTTTGAAATGAAGAAAGAAACAAAAATATTTAAATATAGCTTGTATTTCAGGCTCAAAGCAAAAAGTATTAAATTTTAGTTTTCTGTATAAATGTATAATGTTTTTTTAATGTTTTCAATATAACAAATTATGGATTTATTATGTAAAAGAATTATATTTGATAGATTATATATTATATTGATAATATATAATCTTTATAATCTTAAAATCAATATACAATATATAATGGATTTTATACCAATATAAATTTGATAGAATATATATATATATATATATATATAAAATAGTTGAAAAATGTATTTTGTGTAATAAATCTTAATTTGTTATATTGAAATAATTAAATTTATAAAAAATTCAGAAACATTATGAATTAAAATAAAAATCTGAAATTAAAAAATTGCAATGTTCATATATATATATTGGTTATAACATAATTAGTAAAATTACATCATTTAATATTTACATGTAAATCGAATTTAAATTGTTTTTTATATTATTTAGTACAATTAATAAAGTTATAACAAAAAAAATTCCAAATATCAATAATTTTTGCTGATGAAGAAATATTGGTGTTTTGGTATCTTTTTATTTAAACCATAATTTAACTTGCCGATCTTAACTTGTCGTTATTCTTTTTTCTTGGATTCCTTTATTTCTGAGTGGTTTTCTGTAATTCTAATAGTAATAACATTAATTATATATTCTATGAAAGTTTTTAAAATAAAAAAAAATTAGTGACTATAATTTTGATACATAAAACGAAAACGATTTGTATTTTT
>BPLQ01001567.1:217271-244430 GCA_021605075.1 Caerostris darwini
TTGGAAGAAAAGAAAGAGGTACTTCTATTGTAAAGAAGCACCAGTAGGTAAAAGTCTGACTTGGCTCCGTGACGCTGAAGGGCAGTTTCTTGTGGCAGGAATTTTAAGAGAAACTACACCGCATTTGAGTATCGTATGGGATAAATTCCAGGAAAACTAACACCAGGTAGTTCGAATAATGAGGGAAGATAATGAACATCACAAACGCCCACGAGTCTTCTCGTTTTTTGAAACAGTGTCTACAACAAAGCAGCCAGCGAATTGAACCTCCTCTCTAATGCTCACCAGCGGCGTGTGTTACCACTGAGCCACGAATCGGGCTTATTTATAAGCTTAAAAATGTAAAGCACGAATACATTTAAAAGTATTTTTAACAAATGGTTTCAAATTGGTATAATTACTTAAAAGAACTCGATAATTGTATTATTTTAAAATTAAAAATTATACCTTACAAAATGTATTTAATAAACGCATGTTTAAGAAGCGTTAAAAATCATTATAAATAAAAAAAAAAATTAAAAAATAATTAAAAATACAGCAATTTACAATGTAAACAAATTATTCTATCGTTATCAATTATAAATAAGAAACTTGGAATTCATTACACAATATGCGTTACAACCTCAAGTTTTAAAATAATGTATTTATTTAAGTTGTTTTTTTAGTATTTAATTACGAGTTCTAGCATTTATTTACATTTTTTCCTTTGCATTTAACTAATCATGACTATGTAATAGGATTTTCTCATATTTCTAATCCTTTAATACAATATATTAACTAACTCCAAATTGAAACTCTTTACGTAACTACATCATACTTTATTGCATCATATGAAACAATTCTAAGTAGATGCGAGCTATGGTTCCTTAAGGTCATTAGCTCCCAGCCGTAAATTTAACTTAATAAATAAATCATCCAAAAGGAGCTTTTAACTTAGAATTTAATGTTATTAAAACTATCCCTTAAAACACGTAATAATTATTATCGCCTCGAATATATTTTAACAGTGAGCTATTTATAGCCAGTTTACTGTTGTTTAAATATACTTAGTAACTTGTTTATGAAGAGTGTTTAAATATAAACAAGTTGGAAACTTTTCTTCCCTGCTAATAATTTTTTTTATACAATAGTACCAATATTGCTCCATTATAATATATTAATTATAATATTGTTTTATTATAATAGATTAACTATAATATTGTTTCATTACTATAATAGATTAATTATAATATTGTTTCATTACAATAAATCATTATATATATGAATATACAATATACATACAATCTTTATATTAGTAAATTTTTAGATTAATTCGACATTTTTGTTATAGCAATTTAATAATGGTTTTAATAGTTTATTCAATACATTTTAAAAATAGTATTTTATAATTATTTAAATAAGTCGACCATCCTTAAATTTGCCAATTTGTGTAAACTTCCATAATTTTTTTTTATTCAATCAACTATCTTCCTTTAAAGTAAATTTGTCAATCTGTGTTAACTTTCATTGTTTTTTAAATAAATCAACTATATTTTCTTTTAAGTAAATTTACTAATTTGTGTAACTTGCATTTTTAAGGCAACTATCTTTAAAGTAAATTTGTCAATTTGGGTAAACTTTGTTTTTTTTTTAATGAATCAACTATCTTTCTTTGATGTAAATTTGCTAGTTTGTGTAATCTTTCATTGTGTTTTTAATATATCAACTATCTTTAAAGTAAATTTGCCAATTCGTGTAAACTCTAATTGTTAGTTAGTCAACTATCTTTCTTTGAAATAAATTTGCCAATTTGTGTAAACTCTATTGTTTTTTTTATTAGTCACCTATATTTCTTTAAAGCAAATTTACCAATTTGTGTAAACTTCCATTGTTATTTCAATAAGCCAATTATTCTTTAAAGTAAATTTGCCAATTTGTGTTAACTTTCATTGGTTTTTTTTAATATATCAACTTATTTTTTTTAAAGTAAATTTTCCAGTTTGTGTAAACTTTCATTTTTTTTTAATATATCAACTTATATTTCTTTAAAGTAAATTTTACAATTTGTGTAAAAATTAATTGTTTATTGCATACATTTTCCTTTTTAAAATAATAATATATTTGTAGAAGTAATTGCCGAAGGAATAAATTATTTCCATATTTTGAAATGACAGAAATAAAACTGGGAACAAAGCATAAACAACAACTCCACCAGTTTATTTCATACTTAATAATTTCATGAATTTTATTCTATTCTGTCTATCAACAATAACGCGCATGAGAATTTTACATATTCATTCATCGAGTAATATACTGCTTTAATATCCTTTCTGCTTACATCTGCATTTTCTTCGAGACATAAACATACTGTTACTGCTTTGCCGAGAAAAAGCTAGAGCAAGAAGTATGTTGAATGTTACAAGGAATGAAATGTAGCATCGTTGCTCCTAAACTTACGTCCAACCCGGTCCTTAAGGAGCTCTAAAAGAAGTTACCAGACAGCTACCTCGTAACACGTTCCCAGCAGTAAGTACCCGTTGATTGGATTAAACTGAATTATTCACGAACCCAACTTCCCAGCATGGAGGGATAAAGTTAAGGAACTTCTGTGCGACGTAGCAATAAAGTTATGAACCCAGTAATAGCAGCAGAAGAACAAAGAAAAAAAAGAAAAAAAGAAAAGAAGAAGAAAGAAACCTGAAATAACCACTTTTCTTTCATACCAGAATCCTATTCTGTACATTTTTGAGACAGAAAAATAAACGGAAGTAACTCCATTTCCAGCCATTTCTTTTTTCTTTTTTTTTTACCTTTCTTCATTAACGTTCGCACTCGAGATACTCTCATGGCCTCCAACTAAGAAAGAATTGGTGGAAGTAGGGACAGAAAAAAAGAATCTTTCACACCCTTCATTTCTGTTAAAAGACCTGCAGAAATGAGATTGTTGAAAGGGAATAAAGTATGGAAGACGCATGGGGAGGGAAAAAAAGAATAAAAAAAAAGAATCCCTAATTCTTATCTTTTGGTTCATTTGACAAATATTATGGAAGGGTTTTTATCGAAAGTCATCTCTGCTTTATTCCTTAATAGATGCCGAGATAATGGGTTTGAAATGCGTCGCTAAATGCTTCGTCATCTCACAATGGCTTAGTGCTGTCACAAGAAAAAGATGGTGCCAACAGGAATTGGTAGATACTTTAGGCTTAGCGGGAATGTCGTTATCTAACTGGTTCCCTTATAAATGGCTCTTATAAATATTGTTCCGAAAACAGATATGTTTGTGCTTTATGGGTTATGGGATGGAGTTGGCTCTGATCTTATTTCAGGCGATTCTTCTTTTGTAGAAAACAAGCACTGGAATTTAGCTTAAGGTTTAAAGAATCAGAGTGATTACTCTAATATCCTTGATGGTTTTCTTATAAATATTGTTCTGGAAGACTATGTTTGTCGTTTTATAGCTTTATGGGATGGAATTAGCTTTAATCTTGTTTCATTCCTACTTTTATACAGCTACAGAAAATTGACGATATCAGTTTCAGCTTAAGAGAAGAATATACTACAATATCGCAACAAGATTTATACATTTTGTGTTAAGATGGTTGTATTTAATAGATGGTGACATAAGATTACTTTTAATCTTAATTCAAATACAAAATTTTACAGGAACAAGCCTTTTTTGTTTACTTTTCGGATGGGTAGGTTCATATAAATATTGTTTGGCAAGCCCAAAGCTTTATTCCTTTTTATAGGAATAAAGCTTTAATGACATTTTACGAATTTTTTTTCTTGGTAACTATACAATTTTTTAGCCTTATGGGTTATACTATGCAAAATCTTTAAACAAGAAGCACATTTTCACACCGAATTATCGATGTCTGTTAGATTAATAATTATAGAATAAGCTTTTATCTGCTATTATGGTAATGGACTCTGTGGAATCTTATAGAATCTGTCCTGATTCAAAAGGAAGGCTTAGGAGGAACAATTGTCATCAATTCATGAGATAACTAATGAGGACTACAGTGGCTTCTAATTCTGTCTCCAAAAGCCTAAAAGGCATTGATGAATTTTTTTATAGTCAAATTTTGAATTGTTGAGGACTTAGCAAGTGGTTAAACATTAAATTTTAGATTTCTTTACTGTTAACTGAAAATGAAAAAAAGATCTAATGAAAAAAAGTTAGATTAAACCTGTTAGATTAAGAATTAAAAAATTTGCCTATTATTTTTTATTACCAGTATAATTTTATGGCACATATTTAAGAACACAAGAATAACAGATATAAGGTACGAGGAAAGGTGTAGATGGAACAATTACTGAATTGTTATTCTTTGGGATAACTAATAAGGATTACAAAGGATTCTAATTCTCTCGCTGTAAGCTTAACTCTTTCTATCGTCAGATTTTGAATTACTGAGAATCTAGCAAGCGATTGATCACTAAATTTTGGTTTCTTAAAATCTTAAATAAAAACTAAAGAAAAGAAGCAATGAAAAAAAAGTACTTGTAAGAGCATGTTTTGTACAAGTGCTGCTTCGAAGATTGGAAAGGTTCAGAAACTCAGTCGCCTTTAGACAGGGGCACACGGGCCACTTATTTCTAATATATGACATATTATCTTCTGTACCTATAATATATATATACACTGAAGTGACAAAAGTCATGGGATACCTCTTAATATCGTGTCGGCCCTCCTTTCGCCCGGCGAAGTGCAGCAACTCGACGTGGCATGGACTCAACAAGTCGTTGGAAGTCTTCTGCAGGAAAATTGAGCCATGCTGTCTCGATAGACGTCCATAATTGTGAAAGCGTTGATGGTGCAGGATTTTGGGCACGAACAGACCTCTCGATGATGTCCCATAAATGCTCGATAGGATTCATGTCGGGCGATCTGGGTGGCCAGATCATTCGTTGGAATTGTCCAGAATGTTCTTCAAACCAATCGAGAACAGTTGTGGCCCGGTGACATGGCGCATTGTCATCCATAAAAATCCCATTGTTGTTTGGGTACATGAAGTCCATGAATGGCTGCAAGTCAATGTTCGGTCCAGTCGCACCAAAGGACCAAGTCCATGCCATGAAAAAACAGCCCACACCATTACGGAGCCACCACCAGCTTGAACAGTGCCTTGCTGACAGTTTGGGTCCATGGCTTCGTGGGGTCTGCGCCACACTCGAACCCTACCATCAGCTCTTACCAACTGAAATCGTGACTCATCGGACCAGGCCATGGTTTTCCATTCATCTAGGGACCAACCGATATGCTCACGTGCCCACGAGAGTCATTTCTTGAAAAAAAGATGATTTTAAAGTGAAAGTTTTTTTCAGCTATTGTTATGTAATTAAATATTGCTCTTTTGTGTTATCTTGGAATATTTTTAATATTTGAATAAATTTTATTTATATTTTGTCCCCATATCTCCGTAAAATTAATTTAAATTTTTTTAATTCACATTAAATATAATAAAACTTTATGAAATAAAAAATATCTAAATTAATATTTCATTGCATTGCATTAAGTTTTTATCCAGAATTTTTTTTCAATCGAACTGCGTAGTGAAACAGAACAAATTCTGAAAATTTCACAGTTATTAAATTTTCAAAAAAAATCGTGATTCTTCAACGATATCTCGTTAAGATCAGTCAATAGAACAAAATGGCCGGTAATTCATACAGAAAAAGAGAAAGAAGGAAAAACCTTTTTTTAAAGTGGCTTCTGCTTCATTGCAAACAATACAAAAAAGTTTAGTATGGAATCGTTAGTATCGAAATTCAATAAAATTGGCTTGTCTGCGAGTGGGGATAGTTTCAAAATTTTCATCAAATTGATACGCTATTATTGGAAGCAGATAATCGCTTTTGGTTCATTGGGTTTTATAATAATTATGATTTTTAAGTTTTTTTTTAAAGAATTTCCGGAAACTTCAACAACAACATTTAAAAAAGAAATGATTTATATCTAAATTCATTCACAACTTTTTGGAATAAATTCATTCTCTTTCTATCAATCCCTTAACCGAAAACTAATATTTTCTACAAAGTTTAAATTTAACAAAGAATGTGGTAATTTTTAGGGTTTTTTTGTAGAAAGAAAGATTTGTTAAGAAACAAGATTTAATGTTATGAATTATAACTTACCTAATGAAACATGGTGACAATATTGCAAATTTTTGCTGGTCTTTCCAATTTTTCGTAACATATTAATTTTAATAATTCGCATCATATACATTGATATATTTTGCTATTTTGTATTCAAGTGCGGCATAATATGAATTTTATTTTAACTTTAGCTCATATAAAAAGTATTGCACGACTAAAGAATTATTTTCCACAGAAAATAAATCTTATTAATACTTGTTTGTAAGTTCCCATCTGTTCAAAGTAGCATTTTAAGTTCGTTCAGATCTAACATTGAACATTCTCGACCTATTGGATTCATTACAATTTTCTGATGGGGTGCAATATAGACCTACCTCCTAGTGGTGCACCCTGGGCAAAGTTCTATAAGGATGTATACAGTTTTCTAGTGGCTTGTCTCTATTAAAAAGAATTGATATAATGAACATCTATATCGCATTGGTATTTCCGACCAACCGAGCTGCCATCATTGTGATTTGACAGAATTAATAAAATCGTGCTTAAGCAACGATAGACATGTGATCGATGTCTATCGCTGCTTGGCACTTCATGGCGAATCCGGTACGGCAAGATATTGGCAAGCTAGAGAACTCTTAAGGCAATGACTTCGGTTAACTTTGTTGAAATCTTTTGTATATATTTTCCTTTTTTTATTCTGTATTCTTAACATTTTTGCATCGCCTTGCCATTGGTAATAAAAAAAAAAGGTCATGTATTTTAAATTGAATTTTGTGAGAGGATTTCACTTTTTACATTCACTATTTGAAGACAAGAACATTTATAATTTAAGTGTGATAACTTGATAATGCGCAATATAATGTTGTACGTTAGTAAATCAAATGAAATGAAAGTATCTGAAAGCCTTTACTTTAAAATTTGAGAAAGTTCAATTTTGACATATAACTGTATTAAAATATGGCTACATTCTTCAAACAATCCTTATTATTTAGAACCCTTATTAGAATCCTTATTCATTATTTAGAGTTCGTAAGCGCATTGATCATGACTTGAACCTCATAAGTATTACGACACAACACATAGTTTACCGACCATTGATGTAAAATCTATATTAGTTGTGACTACAATTATTCGCCAGTAACAGTAGTTTCACTGATTGGTCTGCCGCTCTAATGTTATTGCATACTGGTATCGGGGATATCCAGAATTTCGTGACACTTACCTTCCATGTCATTTAAATTCTCTGACATTGTAACCTGAATTTAAATGGTTACCATATTGACAGAGATTCAAATCATGCTCAACTGTATAGCTAACATATTGTTAACAACATTTGATATTACTAAGTATTGTAAGAAAATTTAAGTAATTTGTAGTTATAAGAAAAATCTAAAAATTCAAAGCTTCAGTGAATTTTGATAAATGATTCTGTTATATTGATTATTATAGTACACTCAAAAGGTCATTTATGAGTAAAGAAAAGGAAATTTTATCAGGGGTGAAGAAATTTTTAATTATTTATGAATGAAATATTTCGTTATGATTCTGAATAAAGCGAATACGAGTAAAGACTATTGCAAACATGTTTATGTTATAGAAACACATATAAACTACTCTTTACAAACACCAAAGCATTTCAAGAAGCAAAATTCCCCTTAGTACAAATAGTTTCATAAGGCAGTCGAAACAGATTTAAAATTTTTAAATAAAAAAAAATGTGTTTACCTGTGTTTCAGTTATAGAATAAAGCTTTGATTTTATAAACATAAATTAACCACAGATTGTCTGTAAATATATAAGAATGAAAAGCAAATATCTACTGTAGGAGTAAATACTACAATCAACTTTGTGCTACAAAAACACATAAAAACTTTGTTGTCTAAACATCGATCACCGAAAGGCCTATCAAGAACAAAATTCCACCCAACACTAACTGTTTAATAAAACAGCCGAAAGATATTAAAAATTTTAAAATAAAAAAAATGTTCTTATTAACTAGGATTTTTACATACGTTACGTATAGAACCAAGCTTTGATTACATGCGTTTCAGTTATGTACAGAACAACGTTTTGATTTCATAAACATAAATTAACCTCATATTGCTTGTAAATATTTAAGAATGAGAAGTAAAGATCGGTTCTACGTTAAAAACTATTACAATCAACTTTATGCTACAAAAACACATATAAACTATTACTTCCTAAACATCGAGCACCGAAAAACATTTCAAGAGACAAAATTCCACTAGACACTAACTGTTTAATAAGACAGTCGAAAGATATTTTAATTAAAAAAAATATGTTTTTATTAACTATAATTTTTACATGCATTTCAATTATGCATAGAACCAAGCTTTGATTTTATAAGCATGAATTATCCGCATATTTTTAAATATTTCAGAATAAAAGGCTAAGATCTATATTAAGATAAAAACTGGTACAATCATCTTTATGCTACAAAAATACATATAGAATATGTTATCTAAACATCGAACACCGAAAGGCCTTTAAAGAAGCAAAATTCTACCTAACACAAGCTGTTTAATAAGACAGCCGAAATATATTTAATATCTTTAAATAAAAAATGTTTTTATTAATTAGAATTTTTACATGCGTTTCAGTTATGTATAGCACAAACTACGTAATTACGTACAGATTGTAATAAAATGTAAAACGTAAATTACCCACAGATTGTCTGTAAATATTTAAGAATGAAAAGCAAAGATCTGTTTTACGATAAAAACTGTTACAATCATCTTTATGCTACAAAAACACATATAAACAGTGCTGTCTAAACATCGAGCACCGAAAAGCTTTTGCGAGAAGAGAAAATCCACAGAGTTCTTAGTACCGACTGTTTAATCAGACAGCCACAAGACACTTAAAATTTTAAAATAAAAATAAGTGTTTTATTAACTAGAATATTTACATGCATATCAGTTACGTAAAGAGCAAAGTTTTGATTTTATAAACATAAATTAACCACAGATTATAAATATATAAGAATGAAAATCAAATAAACACAATAGAAACAATAGAAATTGTTACAATCAACTAAATGCTACAAAAACACATATAAACTATGCTGTCTAAACGTCGAACAGTGAAAAGCGTTTCAAGAAGCAACATTCCACCTAACCCTAACTGTTTAATAAGACAGCCTTAAGATACTTAAAATTTTAAAATAAAAAACTGTTTTTATTAACAATAATTTTTTGGTTGGGTTTATGTCTAGAACTGATGGCTGAATGGAACTGATGTTGGGCTTATGTCTGATTTTATAAACATAAAAACTTACAGATTGTAAATTACCACAGATTACCCACAGATTGTCTGTAAATATTTATGAATGAAAAGCAAAGATCCGCTTTACGATAAAATCTGCTACAATCATCTTTCTGCTACAAAAACACATATAAAGTATGCTGTCTAAACATCGAGCACCGAAAAGCCTTTGCGAGAAGGGAAAATCCACAGAGTTCTTAGTACCGACTGTTTAATCAGACATCCGAAAAATATTTAAAATTCTAAACTAATAATCTTTTTATTAATTACAGTTTTTATATGCGCTTCAGTTATGTACACAAAAAATGAGTGATTTTGTAAACAGAAATTTCCATTGACTATCTCCAAGTAGTTGTGATTCTAAATAAAAATACTACGAGTAAACACTGTTACAAATAGCTTTATGCTACAGAAACACATGTAAACTACTCTTTACAAACACCAAAGACTTTCAAGAAGCGACATTTCACTTAATTGTTTAATACATCACTGGAAGGATATTAAAAAAGTAAAAAAAAAAAAGTTTTTATTAACTAGAATTGTTACATGCGTTTCAGTTATGTACACAACAAAACTTTTATTTCATAAACATAAATTATCCAGAGATTGTCTGTAAATATTTAACAATGAAAAGCAAAGACATGCTTTGCGATAAAAATTGTTACAATCATCCTTATGCTACAAAAACACATGTAAAGTATTCTGTCTAAACATCGAGCACCAAAAGGCTTTTCAAGAAGCAAAATTCCACCTAACCCTAACTGTTTAATAAGACAGCCGCAAGCTACTTAAAATATTTAAAAAAAATGTTTTATTACCAATTTTTACATGGGTATGTATGGGATATAGTTTTGATTTTATAAACATAAATTATCCACCTATTGCCTGTAAATACTGATCTACGATAAAAACTGTTACAATCAACTATATGCTACAAGAGCACACATAAACCATGCTGTCTAAACATCGAACACCGAAATGCAAGAAGCAAAATTCCATCTAACACTAACTGTTTAATAAAACAGACGAAAGATATTTAAAATTTTAAAATAAAAAAAATTTTTGTATTAAGTAGAATTTATGGGTTTATGGGTTAATTCATATGTTTATGTATGGAACATAGCTTTGATTTTATAAAAATAAATACCCACATATTATAAATTACCACATACAACTCTCATATTGTTAATATTTAAGAATGAAAAGCAAATATCTTTTTTACGATAAAATCTGTTACAATATTCTTTATGCTACAAAAACATATATAAACAGTGCTGTCTAAACATCGAGCACCGAAAAGCTTTTGCGAGAAGCTAAAATCCACAGAGTTCTTAGTACCGACTGTTTAATCAGACAGCCGAGTGGGTGCTTAAAATTTATGGCAACTACCTTTAATGATAAGCGGTCTCTAATTACTTACTCAGTGGCTTCCTTAATGCGCTTGTTAATTTTCTTTCTGATGGATGGCTTACATGGGCAAGAACGGAAGGAAGCCCCCATCTCAGTTGAAAAGTGGCTTGAGTTCGAGTCCGGTGCCGATAGATTAGTCGATAAGAGAAAATGATGCTACTTAACGATGGAAGGAAATTCATGGGGCAAAAAAAAGATTTAAGGGTGGACAAAAACAGTTTGATGGGAGGAGTTGTTTGGAGGTTTTTTTTTCTTCTCGGATGAGTATTTTTTTAAGTGCTGGTGCTTTTGTTCTTGCAGGAGGATTTGATGTAAAAAATTGGTTGCTTTTTATGAAGAAAGAATGTGTACTTAATTGTGAGTTGATTGTATGAGGTGGTATTGAGTTTTTTGTGAATGGATACCTGAATTTGTAGTATGTTTGAAAAATAATCTGCATCAGTGAAGATAATGAGTTAAAAGACATTGTGAATGAATAGATAATGTCTTGCAAAATATATTTTGTGAACTAAATAATGCAATGATTTATAATACCAAGCGATTTGTAAAGAAAAAGATACCTCTAAGAAAAACATGTTTCAAAATTCTTCTATTCTTACATCTTCTAAGTGAATTAATAATGATTGCAATGTAATTTAAAAACTATAATATTTTAAAATTAAATTAAATTTTTTTAGATAAATTTATAAAAGAAACAGAAATTAAAATAACTTTTGAATCATTATATTAAAATAAATTTGTATAATTGTATAAAGTAATTTGTATATTGTATGTTGCATGCTGTATAGATTACATTATGTATATTGCATGTTGTATATTGTGTACTGTCAATTATATGCTGTATGTTGTATATGTTATATGTTGTATATTGTGCATTGTATATTTTATATGCTGCACATTATATATGTTGTATGTTGTATATTTTGCATGTTGTGTATTTTAAATTGTACATGTATGTTATATATTGTATGTTGTATACTGCATGTTTTATATTATATGTTGTATATTGCATGATGTATATTGTATATGTTGTATGTTGCATATGTTGTAAAATGTAAAATTGTAAAATTGTATGCTGCAACGTTTGTTTGTAATGATAATCTGCATATTGATAAATCTTTTATATGCCTATTATTTAATATATATATATATATATATATATATCCTGTTCTTATAAGAAAATTAAATTAGTGAAAGAAAACAGGATTTTATTATACTTTTTAAATATATAAAATCAGTTGAATATATTTTTAATGAAACTTAAAATACATTTTTAATTTAACATTTCTAATTAAAGAATTTTTAGATTTTTTCCGAAAATGGCATATTGAATATCCAAGACAAAACAATAAATCCAAGTTGCTAAGAATTTTCTGATTTCTAGAACTTTAAAAACGAATTATTTTTATTTAAATAAACAATTTTATTTTTTGTAAATAATCATTAGCATACAGTATATTTACAAAAGAGAAAAATAATAATTTGAAAAATAATGAATACTTTTAATAGCAAAATTAATTACATTTTTTTATTTTTCATATCTAATATTATATAGAAATAAATAATATTGTTTATAGAAATAATTGCAACTTTTAATTAATATTAGTTTATTCAAAAATAATTTATTTTAAAATAATTTTATTAAAGCTGCTTACTTACTTTTTATTTAAATAACAAGATAATTTAATAATTTTAATGAAGAATTAAAAAATAGAAATAATTGTTTCCACTTTTTTATTTTTATATTCGAATTTTGCAAAGCATGTTGTTTACTTCAAATAATTAATGTAGATAAAAATATTTATAATCTTCAAAATAAGCTAATTAGTATGAAAAAAAAAAGTTTGAATTTTTATTTACATTCAATTTTTTAAATGAACATTTAAAAAAAAATAATATATTTAGGAATCACAAGAAAATAGTTAAGTTTTTTTTTTTTTAATTTTCTGTATTTTTGCATAAAGAAATCAAATTTAAAAACTCATAAAATTCATATTCAAAATATATAAAAAACATTCATAAAAATTGAAATTTTCCTTTTTTACATATTTCTTAATTCGCTGTGCGTTTTACATAAAAATATTTATTCAAAAATATGAAAAAAAATGCAAGAAATAAACTTTGCTCTTTTAATTTTTTTAGCTGATATTGCTATATAATTCCTACATTAAAAAAATAATAATAAAATATAAAAAGAATAATTATAATCATATGCTAGTTAATAAGAAAGATAATATTTTCGAAATCTTAAATTCAGTGATTAATTTTTATTTTACAAGTAAGGCCGTTGGAATTAAATTACGTAAGCTTGAATTAAGAAAGATTAGTAAAAAAAAAAGATTTACATTAAAAAAAATCAGGAAATCTGAACGAGATTATGTCTCTAATTCGTTGTATTTAGTCTTTTTCTATGCCTTAAAGTAGTTTTATTTTTACTATAGTTTTTGAAGTTTATTTTTCAGACTTTTTTCAATTACTTGTTTAGAGTTAAATGAGATAATGATGAACAATTTTTATTTTCAATTAAAAAAAAAGAAATTATTTTTCTTTATTTTTGAATAATGTACTTAAATTTCAAATTTAGCTATTTAAGAAGGATTACTATAGTTCATTTTTAATTTTTTATATCAAGTAAGAACTTAATATTATGTACTGTTGAAATTGTTCATAAATTAGGCAATTAATAAAAATGAATATTCATTGCATAAGGCTGTAATTTTGAAGAAAAAAAAATTTCTCTAAATATAAATCTAAGAGTAAAGTTTTTGTCTTTAATGGCTTTATGGATTTCTTAATTTTTTTCTTGAATTTAAAGTTTAATAATTTTATGACAATATAAATTTAAAAATAACTTTTTTATGATGAATTTTCAAAATTATATCTGATGTATCTTAACATTTATTCATTTTCAAGATAATTATATAAATCTATTATATATAATTCCCGTGTCACGATGTTTGTCCGCGATGAACTCCGAAACTAACCATCCGATTTTAACTTTTTTTTTTTTTAAATGTGTGTTTTGTTCCAACTTGAGAAATAGGATAGTTTTTATACAGATTTTTTTCGTATTTAATTGCAAAATCGGTTAAAATCTACCGTTGAGGAAGTCGCCAATCTTGCAACCCTGAATTTTCGCCAATTTTCCGCCAATTTCTTTAGGGTTGCAATACTGCAATTAGAGGAATTCGTAGCTTCATTTTTCGAATAATATAATGACTATTTTATTGTTATTTCGATAATTAATTGCAGAATTCTTATTTGCACTAATTTCATCGTTGGAGTAAAAAGTTTTTTTCCACAACAGACGAAAGATATACCACAATAAAAGGTACATTAGATGGCGCCGTGTCTCGCTGCCTGTACTACATAAACGTAAAATTCCCATGTTCTGAATATTATTGTTTTATTTACTACTTTAAATTTTGTGAAAATTATATTGTATGAAATTTATATTATTTCTATGAGAAATAAATCAAATGTATGTAAGTATTACCTGATTTGATTATCAATATTTTTTTATTTTCTAAGTTTGAATTTGAATTGGAATAAAATATATGGAATGAAAAGTTGTGAATCAAAACATTGAACTTTTCTATGCTTAAAGTTTGTCAACATGTGTTGTATTTGATTAAGAATTCTAAAATGAAATGTGATCTAACAAGATAATATAATATAGACAATATAATTTTAAAGAAGATGAATTTTAAGGATTTTTTGAAAAGTGTGAAAATGAAGTAAAAGAATTATTTGATATAATGCTAACATTAAAATTTTATAAAAGGTATTATAATAGTTGCAAGTTGAAAATCAAGGACATTTTATTTTAAAAACTTTTGTTATTTGAAAAACAAAGAATTTGAGTTATAAATTTGAGTGATTTGATTATTGGCGAAGAACAATTGATAAATGGTACTTTTAAGTTGGAAGTTATTTAAAGAAAACAAAACAAATAAATGTTTATATTAATAAAGGAGAATTTAAAGCTCAATAACATTTTTATGTATGTACATTTGTTTTTATTTACATTTAAAAGGTGGTTTTAATTATTACTTATTTGAATTTTTATGCATTTTGTATTCATTCAAAACATCATAATAAAAATATTTCTTTTCTAAATGCTTTGAAACTTCATGTAAAAGTTTTCTTTAAATGTATGAAAGGAATAGAACATGGAAATTAACCTAAATTCATAACTTATTTTTATTTTAGTTTTTAAACTAAGAATTTCTGTAAATTTGTAAAAAAAAGTTTGTGTCGACAAACTTTAAGCATACAAAAATGTATAAATAATTGAGATATAAATTTGAAAACAGTATATTACCTACATAAGGATATTCCCAGCATAAAAATACTTGCAAAGGAAAAATCTATTCATGTTTTATTTATTTTTGAATTATAAAGTTTTGCAACAATATCACATTTTTGCAATGTTTATCCATATTTTAAAGAATAAATTGTATAAAAAATAGTTAAAGTTGATATTTTTATGTGAAATTCAAAGGTTTTGAATATATTTAATCAAAACACTTGCAAAAAGGCTAAATATTTTAAATTCAGGTCATTTCATTTTAAAAAGCCTTTGCAAATAGCAGGAAGTTGTAAAAAAACATTTTGTCGAGCAAATTTTAACTTTTTCAAAACAAAGCTCAGAAAATATTTACAGCTTTAAGGAAAAATAAAACTATATTTTTTAATAAATAAGACTATGAACTTGATAATTCAATGGCATTTTAATCTATTTAAACATTTTTAAAAGTAATATATCTAATTAAAAGTTGTTTTTAGCTTTTTCTCAGAATGAATTTTTATGCTTTTTGTTTTCATGTGAAACACCATAACACAAGTAATTTTGATCCAAATGCTACAAAACTTTGTATTTATGTTTTTCATAAATATTTACAGGGAAATGATTATAGCTACATAAATATTTTTTATTTTAATTTATAAACTTGGAATTACATGCAAATTTTGGAAGAATTTTGTGACGACAGCATTTAAACTAGCACAAAATAATAAATAATAAAGATATAAATTTACCAGAGGTCTATTCACTGTAAAATGTTAGTACAAACAAATACAAACTCAGAAATTTAAAAAATATTGATTTGATTTCAGGTTTTGTAACAGTATCAATTTTTGGCCATTTCTACCCTTATTTTAGCTTATAAAAATTAAAAAAAATAATAATGAAATTTTTTTATGTGAAATCATTAGTTTTTAGATACATTCAATCCAAAAATATGTACAAAGATAAAAAAATTCACAAAAATTTCTTCGAAGGTGTTCGTGTATCTTAAACGATCGTTTGCATTAGAATTTTATTGTGAATTTTTTTTTAAGTCTTTTCTTATTATATCCCGATTTTATTTTAATTGTATTGTATTTTTTCAATTGTCAATTTCAGTAAAAGACCACCAAAAAAATCGAACCTCAGAATCCGTGTTTCTCCCATGGGCAGCTGTATGTTGCATGCTCACGTGTTCGAAAACCATCGAATTTATTTATTTTGACGAAAGACAGACTAACAAGAAATATTGTTCATCGCTTAGTTCTTAGTTAAATGAAAGTAATGATTATTAAAAATTAAATTATGTAAAATAATTATAAAACAGTCTTAAAAATCAACATTGTCTACCTCATTCATTAAATTAATAAAAATTAAACATTTTCTATTCGTTGAAGCTTAATTTGATCTTTTCATCATTCTTTACCAATTATAGTATCTAATAATTGAACGAAATACAAGAAAGCCACAGCAACGCGTGGCCGGGTCCTCTAGTGTTGTATAAAATACTGATTGAAATTTTTTAAACGATAATTACTTAATTCGTATGCTTGAAAATTAATTATGGTATTTTTCACATGCAGCTAATAAATTTTTATTGTTTCAATCCATTTTGTGATTATTGATGAAATAAAATAATTTTTCCATTAGTTATGCTTAATGGAATTGAGTACATTAAGATTTATATATTAAAAGGAAAATTTGCATAATAATTTATAATTCAATATAAAAAATTAATTTAAAATTCAAGTTAGTTACTAATGTGAATCATCAGATATATTTAATTATATATTTCATTTGTCTTTAAATTTAAAAACTTTTTTAACTAATAAAAATAATGAATCTATTTTTCCAAAAGAAAAAAAAATCTATTACAATTTCTTAAATATTATTTTTTTTGCTGGTTTCCTGAACCATTTCGTATTAATATGTTTTTAAATTTACTATTTTCCGAAAATATGTAAAACTCATTATTTTTTATTTATGTTCAATGTATTTCAAAACATGAACAAAATGTATTAATGCATTAATGTGTTAATACAGTATGTCTTAATGCAAATATATATTAATGCAGTACATGAATATATCCTGTCTCGAAATCTGCCAGCAGGCAGACGGCTTTAGCCCACCACGGGACTGTTGCGCAAATAAAAAAAGACACGAATATATTAAAACTAGACACTTAAATATTTACTTATAATCTAAAATTAAAATTAAATAGAACATTAGATACTGAAGATAAATTTTGAACTGTAAAACATACTATTATTTTAAGGTCTAAATTTTGAATTTATTGCAAAATGGAATGTTTTATAGATATCAAGATTAATTCATGCAATATTCTCCAAATATATCACATCCATTAGCAAGTAGAATTTATGTTCATGAATAGCTGCAATGCATCTGACAGTTACGAAAAAAAAAACCTCTAATCGTATATTACAGATTTGTGAAAACGCATTACATGCACTCTATTATTTTATGTGTAAATCGTATTGTGTAGAATTAAAGATATTCATATTTATTTTATAAATACCTTATTTTATTTTGTAAGAATATATTTATACCCATATTTATTTTGTAAAAATAACTAGATTGATGAAGCTTTAATATTAAATTAAAAATTTAAAAAATATCGGTTTGATATAGTATTGTATGTGACAGAAAACAAAAATGTTTTTCTTTTTTCTTCTGTTTCAAAAAGTTTTTAGAAGTAAGATAACAAATAAAGTAAATATTTTAGTATTACAAACATCTGTCTTTAAAAGAGTACAAGATAAAACAGAGGTGGGCTGAAAAGTTCATAGGCTGACATATAGATGGCGCTACTAGTATTAAATGCATATGAATTTTAGTTAGCCCTAACCTTCAAAAGACACGTGTATAAATTTGACAGCTGTTGAAATATTAGTATGTGAGTTATAGCATTTTTAGTAAGGTTATAGCTTTTTGAGTGTTCATCACGTGCAGTCCACACGGCTAACTATCGATTGGACTGCATATAGCGCCATTAATAGCGCCATCTACATGCCAGCCTACTGTCTTTTCAGCCCACCTGTTACATGCATTAACTAATTGCAGATATATTTTATGTACCTAATACCCCCGAAGGGCCTCGGGGCCGTTTAACAAGCCCTCTGGCATTTGGTGCCTTGGATGTTTGTATTGGTTCAGAATTTACTTTAAGCCGTAGGTCCTGGTCTAATATGTACGAGGGGCAGGCAACCCTATTCCGTAAACATTAAACATCTCTTGTTTCGGATTCAGGCATTAGGTAGACGGCCATAGTCCAACATGAATTGAAGTGCCAGAATGTAAGTTGGTATAATATGCACGATAATACCCCACGAAATTGGTTTGCACAGTATGGAGCCATTCCAGTTAATAAAGTGGAAAACATATGAAATTGATTTTCTTGATCATCAAAGTGATTTTCTGAATTATTTCAGACATTTGTACCTATTGAATATTGCAATTAATGCACGGTTAAATTTTTTTTCTTTCTTGCTAACAGAATTAAACGTGAAGTATACTCATAGATGTGTAAGAAATATATTAGTTTCTTTCTCAGTTATTTAGAAATAAAATTTTTGTTATCTTGGTTGACTTTGTGGTCTATAATATTCTACGATAATACTATATTAAAATTTATTTTATATTTCCAAAGTCTTTGATATGCGATTTTAAAAATAATATTTGTTCTATTTGAAAATTTTTATAAACTACTTATTAAAAACCCATCAATAGTAGCCTCCATCAATAATGGTCAAAGGTAATACTAATTAGGGACCTGATGGCAGAATGATTAGCGCTGGTGGTGGCGTGTAGTGGTTTGGAATCCACTTTAAACCGTAGGCCATGGCCAAAAATGAATGTGGAGTATTGGGCCTAGCCTAGTGCTGACAACCCAACCTCGTAAAACCAAAACATATCATGCCTCCAAATCTTCCAGTAAGGAGACGGCCTGTGTCCACAATGTGGCTATTACGCCAATGAAGAAAGAGAGAAGAATTAGAGATCACTAATCAATATTTTACGCATATGTATAGCATAAAAATACCTCACAATATTTGGCGTAGCTTTACTGTAAAAAGTATGTTGTAAGAATTATTAAATAATTAAATTTAATTTAAAAGCGTGCTTTAATGATATTTTTCTTTGTACCAATTTTAAGTAAAGTGGCAATATTAAAAAACGATAAACATGTTTAATGCGTGGTTGATGCTGTATCAAAAAAGCATAATTGAAAATTTTTTATTCATAGAAAAATAAATTATAATAAAGTATTTAGAAACAATATTAAAATTTTTTAACAAACTCACTTATTTATGTATTTAATAGAATTTGTTTGCTGTCTTATTAATATACATAATATTAATATTATATAACGAAGTATTACTGACGGAAATTAATTTTACGTTTAACACTTTATGTTAAAGATTTAAATTATATGACAACAGATATTTTAAATTACTCTGCAAAAAAAAATCATGTCTGCTGAATTACATAAATAAAGTATCTAGAAGATAATACAGTTCAATTGTAATTAAACTTACTTAAACTTTAATTAAAATACTTCTTCAAAATACTAATACTTAAAGAAAAATATTCATAACGAATAACAAAATATGTCTTCGAAAATTCAATTAAATTGAGGGGAAAAAAAATATTAAAAAAATAAAAATCGACAGAATTCAGATAAATTGGCGAAACATTTCTCTTTAATTTAAACTCCCAAATTTCCGAAACTTTTCTTACCCTGTGATAACACGGAAAATTCTGCAGGAAAGTCTTTTCCATTTTAATTATGTTCGCCGTGTGCTTTTGAAAATAGTTACAAGTCTTCTATTACGAATAATAATTATTGCACCCGTTGCCGGGAATCTTACGTCTGCTACTAATTGGAATAAGTTCACTTACTCCTATTTCAATCTTTAAAGATAATTCGAGACCGCTGCTGTAGAAGATGTTTGAGTTGTTAGGCGAGAGTGTCATCAGTTTTTAAGTTATTTTAAGTTGTAGAAAATTATTTTTAGAAAGATGTAAGATGTTACTTTATGCGTCGAGAAATTTCATCTGCATCATTATATGGAATGATGATGCTTCTTCTTTTTAAGACAGGACAAATGTTATTTTAAAATTGATTGAAGCGAAAAGAGAAGTTCTTCTTAAAATCTTACATTGTCTTGAACCTTATTGTTATATGGTCGTGAATGTCACGTCATTTTATACAATTCTCGACATTTTTTTTTAACATCTAATTTCGGAGAATTTTATTATGGCACTTCTATCGAATTATTACACTCAACAATAAACATAAATTAAAAAATGATATATTTTCACTTATACAAAAATATATACAAGGCAATTTTAAATAAATTACCATGAGACCACAGAAGGAAATTTGAAAATGCGTATTTCAAAATATGCACTTTTGACATATTCTAGAATTACTGTTGCGATTACAAATTTGTAAAGGTAATATTCGCGTTTATGTATTTCTAATTGTGGAATGTAATAACAAACCAAGAAGGATAGTAGCATGGGAAATACGAAACTACCTGTACTACCTGTAGTACGAAAATCACCCCCATTGGATGATAGAATGACTAGCGCTCTGGCACTCGATACCTCAAGTTTTGAATTCAAGTGCCAACGGTGGCGTGGAGACTTGTATTGATTCAGAATCCACTTTAAACCGTAGGCCGCGATCTAATATGAATCATGGTCTTCGCCGACTATGGGGCTGTTGCGGAAATAGCGAAGAAGAAGAATCGATGTAGTTACTTACCCCACTTGGTAGATATCTAATCTACACCAAGCCCACGAACCCATGTGTACTTATGGTTTGAAGGGGAAGGAAGCAGCTTCTGTTGTGAAGGAGCATCAGTAGGTAGAAGTCTGACTTTTGCTCCGCGATGCTCTTACAGTCATATAAGACCGGGACCTACGGCTTAAAGTGTATTCCGAAAAACTACAAACATCCATGGCACCGCCGAGACTCGAACCCGAAACCTATGGTACCGAGCGCTAGAGCGCTAGCCACTCGACCATTCAGGCCCTATTAATTCAGAATGAGGTTTTCTTAACAATCGATATTTTAATTATTTTCTATAAAAAAATTGAGGCAACACTCGAAAACTTGTGCAGAAAATTTCATAAAATTAAATATTGAATTATTGATAGATGCATGACTACCAATGATTTTACGAATGAAGTTTTAACTTCTTGTTTCCGAAATCGGACTTGATCCACTTTGGACCTGATCGGATCCGATGCTATATTAACAAGTTCAATTCTCTGGCGCACGGAGGTGCCATAAATACGAGATTACCTGCATGATTTAATGAGACAATATGTTAATTCTGCACCTCCAACACCTCGCAGGGCCCAATAACTCGGCCAACACTTATTGATTTTGTGACAAATGCGGATATTTATCCCCCCCTAAAGGAGAACTGCAGTAGTGATAATCAGAAAATTGTTTCAAAAGGGGCATTAATCACTCAATACCACACGCGATTAACACGCCTGCTGCAAGAAAGAATGCTCTGCCGGATTTAGCAGAAACACAAATACTACATGTGGAACCTTTCCGGAAATTTGGTCATTGATTTGGGGATTATTATCGAGGATATTTGATGTTTCACACGCAGCATGTGTGTTTTGGTACGGTTTTGCAATTAGTTTTCCTTTCATGTTGGATTTGAACACCATAAACACACGCATAGAGTGATTTTGAGTTGAAATTATTATTACTGCTTCGAAAATGTTGGGAAATCTCCAAACTCAGCATATTACGATGTTGGATTTCATTTCTGTTATTTTTTATATGGCACTGCGATTGGCTATTTTATTTTCTACTCTTTCTTGTATCGTCCGGTCATTGTTTTATAATGCATCTGGCAATATAGGTATCTTTATGCCATAAGCAAGAGCTACACCGCTGTATCTCATTTAGCACTACCTAGGGGGCATGTGTAGCTTAAAGATATACTACTGACGCAAGTAACACTATCCCCACAACTCTCTACGATCCTATTAGACCGGACGTACGGTTTAAAGTGGAATTCCGATCCGAAACTTGTGGTACTGAGAGCCAGAGCGCTGGCCCCTCGGTTATGAGGCTCCTCGTCCGTTGAGTAGTTAATGTAACATTAGGATTTATAAGAAAGATGTATTTCCTTTCTTTTTATGTCCCAATATACTGGCGTGAGCACGTATGGCTTAGAATTATTTGAGATTAACAATGTTTAAGAATAAATATCAAAAACGAAATTTGTGTGATGATATGGATAGAGTTAAGTATTCCAAAAATAGGAGTAGTAACGCCAAAATCCAAAATATCCAATAAGGAAATGAATGTAAATGTTGGTTCCGTACGCAGAAAAAGAAAAAAAAATTAGATTTCCATTGATATCAATCTATTGATGAAACACTTTGTCATAGTACAGAAACATTATACATAAAAATGTATAGGAAAAATGATAATAATAATCGGTTCAACGCCAGGCCATTCGTTCGCAAGACCGCCAGATATGTAGTAAAATCAGTCTTACCGTAGTGGTACTTAGTATGATACTTTGTTAAGTGGATAGTAATTTTAGTTACAATATAGTACTGCTGTAATTGTGGACACAATATAGTTACTTGCTACACTCAAGAGGCAAAACATTATGACCACCTCTACATTTTGCAATGAACTCGCCTGGATGACGTGGAAGGCACGTGATCAGGTGGAAGTGGTATTTAACTGGTATTAAGTGGTGGTATTAATCCTTGCAAAGGCGGGTTGAAGCTGTGTTGCTTGCAAAAGGTGGGCCAACTCGTTATTGACAGGTGGTCATAAAGTTTTGGCTCTTGAGTGTATATTGTATCCACAATTACTGACACATTTTTGAACGATATATCTGTCGATTTTCATCATCTTACCCCCAGACTCTAGTATAATGGAAGTACATTTCTGTTTACTTATTTAACTCTCTCACCACTAGCGTTGACAAATTTTTTCTCTGACTTCAATGGTTTGTTTTGTGTTTGGATCCTTTAATTCAAAAACAAAATTTACTATCAAGCCGCGCCAGCTTTCTTTTATATAACAGAATACAAATATCATCAACTATATAATTTGATAATTATTTATTGATTATTATATTAATTGATTATTAAATTAAATTTGGATTCTCATGGTTTCATTACTGACAGAAGTAAAGACAAACGTTCTCGTCTTATGAACATAGATAATTTTTATTAAAATGTAAAGTAATCAATTTTATTTTAGTTTAATAATTATCTATTAATTATTATTTTAATTTATTATTTAGTTAATTGCTTTAAAAATATAACTACAGAAATTAAATGTTCGTATTACCAATCTTAAGTTTTTTCTACTGTCATAAGTTCAAAAATATGATGTATCTGCAGTTGTATATTATGTATAGATCAAAATACAATTTAATAACTAAATTTGCTATCAAGAAATTGTGTCTCAATTTAATCCACGCATTTAATCCGAATAATTTAGTCATAAAATATGGAAATATAGATATATAAAAAAAAACTGGTGTTCTGTGGAAACTAAGGATATATTTTAATGCAATTATATAAAGGTTGATTTTTTATTACAGAAATTAAATAACAATTTTACTACACAAAATTTAAATTTTGTATTAATTAATTACGTTCAATTTAATCAAACAAAGCTTGTGATTGCATTTGCTATTTGAGTAAGATGGATGCCCAGTTAGATTCGGAAACGTTTCAGTCCAATTCTACACCTGTCAGAGATGCATCGTGCATTATTATAACAAGCATAGAGTTCTGAGAGATGGCAGATCATAACTCAAACTTCCATAACCAATTTGTATGTCTAATGAAATAAAGCTGGAGTATTGGACGCACTATATTAGCACGGTGAGAGCAGAATGAGTAATTGTAGAGGCCCCCCATCTAATATCCCTATAGCACATTTAATATAGTAGTTCAGGATATGAATCTTAGCATATAAACTTAGCATGTTTAATGCATTTTTTTTTTAATTTTCTAGCATTAAGAGACAAATTTGATGTGAAATAAGTTTGTGCTGCCTTTTAAAACGTATATCAATAGATTGCAATCATGAATTTGTGTAAAATTGTTAATATAATGACATTTTAATCTGTAGATAATTGATAAAAAATGTTATATATATATATATATATATATGCGTGTGTGTGTGTGTGTGTGTCAGATTGCAGTTATAATGAAAGTACGGGACAGTTACCCTTAAGAGTCATAGATAATATCGTAATAGCATCTTTATAATTTCTATCGCATCGTCACATGTTGGCATATGTTCGGGGTGTTTCTAAGTTGGTATACTTGTTGTACTAATGTACAACAAGCCCTACACGTGCCTCAATGATTTAAAATAACGATATTTTAATCTTATACTATTGATAATTACAATATACAGAGAGAATAAGACAGCATGTATAAGCTTCGCCTTGCGTTGACAATCTACTGTATGCTGAATGTCAGATTGCAGTTATAATAAAAAAAAAGTCCTCCGGTATAGTATCGTCACATAATCGTGGTGTTCACAAGTGATATAAGAGGCGCACCAATGTACAGTAAGCTCAATACATGAAAAGAATGAGACAGTTTATAGTATAATCATCGCCTCGCGTTGACAGTCAACTGCCTGCTGGCTGTCAGAGTGCCGTTATAAAGAAAATTAGGGTAAAATTACTCTTAAAGTCCTCCTGGATAGCATTGCCACATGTTGGTGTATGTTCATGGTTCACACAAGTGATATACGAGAGGCATCAATGTGCAGCAAGCCCTAGTCTTTGATCAATGGTAAAGTTCTTAGTGGGTAGAAGGTCTGATGTTAGAATCCGATTCCAGCGTCTGATGCACTCAATTATTTCAGAAATAAGAAGACTCAATGGCTATTTTGAGAACGTGCGTAAAACATCTAGCGTCTGTTATCAGGCTGTCTAGATGGAGCTTTTCTCCATGTTCTTCCCATGCGACACATAGAGTAATAACCTCTAAACGTTCTTCCACAACACAATGTTCTCGCTTCATCGGTGGATTGGTCGTGCTATATATAAGAGGAACTCAAGACAAACTGATGTTAAAAATGTACAGGAAGAAAATGATAATAATAATCAATGTAAGGATGAGGCTTTCAATGTTGAGAAATTGATTTTATACCTGACTATAAGCTTTTACTTTTATGTCGTATAGGTGGGATAAAACTGGGCCGAAAAAGTCATTCTTTTGGTCTGCATATAAGGACAGCAAAACGCCTTAAAGCCTTTTTTTTCATATTCTTATAGAGCAATGTGGTTACAACATAGCAAGTCATCTCATGTCTTGTCTGGATAATACTAAATATACCATACATTTAATGTTCTAGTGACGAATGATGTTAGATCAAAAGGCTTGTCTAAGTCTTAAAAAATCTATTAAATTTCAACACATTCGTTGAATTTACACACTACTAAACATTTTCAAATAATATGTTTAATAGCAATATAATATGGTTCATAGTCATATTAAAGTACAGTAATTCATAAAAATATTCAAAGTATATAATTAATAGTAATATTGAAGGTTTCAAAAGAAGGTCATTAATTCTGCGAGGGGAATTTATGCTAAAAATTAATAGAGAAGGAAGAAAACTCTAAAAAAGAAAAATAAATAAATTCATCAAAATAAATATCCTCATTATAGTTGTACCTGCAACATAAATTGTTTTGTCATAAGCATACATAAATTAGCATATATCCAATTTATTTGTGGCAGAATTACGAAGCTTAGGCCAATAAAATATATCTTGAGAGAAATGGATTAATTGTCACTTGTTTGGTGATTACCATTGATAAATATGACTGTTGCCGTTTGAATAAAAAAAAGAACACCATGTTTACTGCAGTATTACATTACTGCATGGTATAAAAATACACTCAATATAACACAGATGCTATATTAAATACATATCATAGTTATTATATAGGTTAGTTTGTTCTGATTACATTAGTTATTTGTCTTTCATGGTTGGTGACATCATTAATAATACTACAATCAATACATATAACATTTATTGAGTAATGGCTTGTCTAGACTAATAACACAAACTAATCAGGGTAAAAAACAATCTTTTGTTACAAGCTTATTTTTTATATTACTTTGTTTAAATTTAATTATTCCACAAATAGTTAATTTAAAAGAAGCCATCTCTAGCATAACTAATCGAAGTATTGTCTAATTTTAATTGAAATGAAAAGTAAGAACTATAATTTCGAAATTAATAAGTAACTTATTGTAACAAGTTATTCGAGACTTTAAATTTAAAAAAAAACATTTTAAAGGATTTTGAAACTGTTTCCATTAAAAGGATGTTATGAAATATTTTTAATTAATTAGGAAACATTTCCCGTTAAATTGTTCTTCGAATTGATTTTTGTTTCTCTCAAATGAAATTTGTTCCCCTATGTAAATAAGAAATAGCTCTGCTCATTATTTGAACCGGGTAATAAAGGTTGGAATGCTTTTATGTAGAAAATAGAAACAATGCAATCTATTCAGTAGCGAATTATTTTAATATAAATACTTTTCGATTAAAATCCTCTAGTTGAAATTTTTGAATAACATTTTTTTATTTGTTAAAATCCTGTAATGGAAATTAAATAAAAGCAGCTATTGTAATATCTTTTAACATTTATGAATTGAAAAAAATTATATGTTTTCTTATAGAAATGATAAGGTATGTTTATGCAAAAAGTTTTAAATAAATTTTCTCTTATCATTAATACATTTTCTATTACTAAAACAGCAATTATGATTAAATTCAATAAAATGAATATTACTAAATTTCATATTAATTAATTATAATAATTTTAAATTAGTTTTAAAGCATTATGTTTAATGAATCTTGTATTACATAAAATGAATACTACTAAATGTTATTACTGCAATGATTACTGAATTTCAAAAAAACTGCTTATAATTATTTTAAAGTAGTTTTATAGTATTGTTTTTAAATGAGTACAACTTTCTTGTATAACATAAAATGAGTACTACTGAATGCCATTACTGAAATGATTACCGAA
>BPLQ01001567.1:244440-262355 GCA_021605075.1 Caerostris darwini
TAATAATTATTTTTAAGTAGTTTTATAGTATTGTTTTTAGATAAACACAAATTTCTTTTATTACATAAAATGTGTATTACTGAATACTTTTACTGCAATAACTACTGAATTTCATATAATTTATTTTAAAGTAGTTTTATAGTATTGTTTTTACATAAACTTTTTGTTATTACATAAAATGAATACTATTGACTGCTATTACAGCAATGTTTACTGAATTTCGAATAAAGCTAAAAAAATAAATAAATCGTAGCTTTTATGGAGACAGTATATGATAACTCTAAAAAACTGTTTTTAATCAATAATTAAAAAATATTCTTTTTAATATACTTATTAATATTTAGTATTGAATTAATTCATAATTTATTAATATTTAATATAAATAATAGTAATTAATTATTAATTTATATTTTCTATCTGATTTTTAATTTAAATCCCTTTCTTATAGTTTAATTATAATTATTTCTATTTAGGACATAAAAAAGGAAAAATTAAAACATTGCACTTTTATGGTGAAAGTAAATGCTAACTCTCAAAATAATTGATTTTTTTTAAAGATGCTGTTTATTAGTATCTGTTTTTCACAATAATTTTTTTTCTTTACAATTAAATTTGGATTGAAAGGGGTTTTTTTTACCCTACTCTTGAAAAAAAACTCTAATCCGGTTTTAAATTTTGACAAAGCTCTTAGCCGCTAAAAAAAGGGCAAATAAAACCTCTGCAACCTAAAGAAAAGAGTTCCCTTATAAGGCGATAACACACCGCAGTGATGGAAATAGCACATCAACTTATGTCTTCTTTTATGTAGGTCGTATTATCCACTTTAAGAAATTGGGTAATAGTATTATACGCCGGGTAAAGATAAGAAAAAAAAAATAATATGGGAAGACCTTGTGTATTACAGTAGATGTATCCAGGGACTTTTGGTGGTCCAGAAAATGAAGAAAGGCTTTTAAATTTTTTTATTTTTCTTGAGGTTTTATGTCTTTTTTTTTTTCTTTTAAAAAATTTCCCAAAAAGTGATTTTACGTAGAAGACTTACCAGATATGTTTTTTTATGATCTTATTTTGGGTCAATATCTTATCTATTCTTGGTAAGAGAGATAGAAAAGTAATAGGTGGATTAAAGACACCAAACATAATAGGTTCTTAAAAGTAATGGCTGTTACGGTGATTGATCCATGTGTTGCTGAATTTGAAAATGATTAAAACCACATATTTCAGCGAATTAAAAAATGTTTTTTCTTTAAAAGAAACCAATTAACTTTATTATTTTTTGTGTTAATTTTAATTTTTTTGCTTCAAGAGTAAAATGTACAGAGCAAATGTATGAAAAATGCAAGTAATTTTTTTTTCATAATTAGTTAGAATGACTAAAAAAAAAGTGTGTTAAATTATCATTATATTTTCTTCTTAATGTTAGTTAACTAGTAAAGTCCAAAATTCTTAATTATAAGTATAATCTTCCAAGCTTTATATTTTTAAATTTTTATATTTTTTTGTGCGGAAACTAGAAGTATGCATACTTAATCTGAAAAATATTTGCAAAACTTTTTCAACTGCACAAAGAAATTTAAACTTGAATTTTTAAATTAATTGATATAAAAATTTAACTTAGAATAAATAGGTACTAGAATTTCATAATACACTAGTGTTCTTGATATATCACATATATTTAAAATACTTTTACTGCAGTCAATGATTAGATAAGTTAATATTCTCCCATATAGAAGCGAGTAGAATTCTGCAATATGGAAGAACTTACGGAAATTGTCAAGACATACCACTGATATGTCAACATATGTCACAGATATTCCAAATATATGTTCATATATATTGTTCCAAATATATGCCCAACATATGTCACATTTTTATTTAATACTATTCCGATAAGTCAATGTTCTTCCTTTTAGAAGTGACTGGATTTTTGCATCATAGTATAACTTACCAAAATTGTCAAGATATGTCCCAGATATTCAAATATATGTACACATATATTATATATATATATATATATATATATTGTTCCAAATATATGTCCAACATATGTCATATTTTTATTGAATACTATTCCGATAAGTCAAAGTTCTTCCTTTTAGAAGTGACTTGATTCTTGCATCTTAGTAGAACTTTTCGAAATTGTCAAGATGTGTCACAATTTGTCAGAAGGGAGTAGATTCCTGCATTGCAGAAGAACTTTCTTAAATTGTCAAGATATGTCATAATTGGTTTAAAATATGTCACAGATATTCCAAATATTTTTATTGAATACTGCTTCAATAATTGAATATTCTTCCTTGTAGAAGGGAATAGATTCCTGTATTGTAGAAGAACTTCCAGAAATTGTTAATACAGGAGTCTCCAAACAGCCCTCGGAACAAAATTAGCCAGCTAACAACATTAATCTGGCCCGTTACAGTATATTTTGGATACATTGTAAAATTTACAATGCAAGTAAATCGTACAAAAAATAATATGCTTTTACATAACGACCAATTAAGAAACATAATAGTTGACATTTTGCGTTTTAATTGTTAATAATATGATATTTGCAAACATACAATAAGTGATGTACATAGATAATTCGCATAAAGAGATTAATACTTATAATTATGATTAATAACATTTAGGTAGTCGTAACTTTCCACTGACAATTGTTTATAGCTGTGGATTACGTTTACTAGAGAGAAGATTAGTCATTAGATATTAGTTATCTGCAGAGACTTTAAATACTCATCTGTTAATTTATTTTTTTTTTCTTTTCTTTCGTTTTGTTTTTCTAGTTCTTGGCCCTTTCATCTAATAACCTTTTAGCCTTATTCAATGGGACACTTAACATTTTATATGCAAAAATAAAATAACAATTAAACACACCTAATTTAAATAAGTATTACTTTTAGATTCTAAATACTATTTCGAATTGTTCGAATTTAAAACAATGTTTATACTATGTTAATATTATTTTTTGCAGATTTCCTAATTTTATATGTTTTCTTGCATTAAAATAGAATTTATTAATGTAAAATTTAAAGCATAAAAATTAACATTTAATTTATTTAAACATAAAATTCAAATTAAAAACGATAACCAATATTCTGTGAAAAAATGTAATTTCAAAAGAGAGAATAATGATTTTTTTTTCAATTTTCTCCTTTTATTCTTTACAAAAAATAGGTAAAAATGTAAAAATTATCATTAAGAATTCAATGTATGTGCGAAGCAGAAAATATATAGCAATAAAGCTCAAAATGGCCAAGCGTTTGTTTCAAATTGGAACTCATGTAGAGTAAAGAAAGAAAAAATATGTAAGCAGCAAAATCTGAGCTATACATTCGAACCACGCATTGAATAGAGTGCTAAAAGAATGGTAAAGTAAAAAATAAATAAAATGGATAAAGAAAATGATTTTGAAGAAAACTCGAAGATTGAAAAATGAACTTTTCTTCCAAATATCTCGCTGCCTCGTTTTAAACTTTTTTATCATTTATGTTCAGTTTTTGTGCATGTGTAGGAGCTTTGGTGGCAATCACGACTTGTATAAAAAGTAGTATAGGGAAAGATTATATTTGAAAAGAGCATATCGTTACTAAACTGCAGAGCAAATGAAGAATAACTCAAACATTCTCCTATGCAGTTTTTTAGGAATATATTAAGGTTACGAGAAGAAAAAAAGTAAGAAAGAAAAGTGATTTAGAATATTTTTTCCCGTTTTATTCTCTCATTTAGAATGGAGACTATATTTTTTCCGAATTACTTTTATTCCGATCATTTGGAACGGAAATTCTCATCGGCCCACTTTCGTAGAATCTTTCCTTTTTTCTAAACACTAGACAGTTTAAAGCTTAATGGTACATTGTTATCCTCCAGACATTTTGAAAGGAGAAACTTTGTATAAAATGAGTCCATATAAGAAAGTAAGTAAAAAAAAAAAAAGGAGATAATTTTGATTTTTAGTATGTTCATAAAGTAAGAAGCAAAATTGAAGCTGTAATATAAACCTGACAAACTTTTTCAATCGTATTTTCTATGGTACAAATTGAATTTTGTCCGGGAAAGATTTAGCTTGAGTGGGAATTATCGTAAATTGAAGCACCCATATTCACAAATATTTTCTGTTAGAATTGAATTTTTTCTATTTATTCTGTTTTCAGTTTTCGTAATATTTACCTTCTGTTAAAATATTTTAATTACTTTAACATTTTAAACATTTCAAAGTTCAAATTTAAAAAAAAGGTTTTTAAAATCTACACATTTAATTTATTAAGTCTAAAATGATTATACAGCGTTGGGTGTAGGGGAGACAATCCTACCACATAAAAAGAAAAACATCTCTTGTTTTGAAATCTGAAATAGGCAGACGGCTTTGGCCCACCATGGAACTGCTGCAACCAATGGAAACGAACACATTGTCTGCTTCTAAAATGCATAAAATATCGATCAAATCAAAACCCCATATACGCTTTTGTGCTTGTATATTTCAGTTTTAACAAAAATAATTTCTTTATTTATCCTTTCCTTATTTTTAACTCCAAAATATTTTATAAGCAAAAATAAAATTAAAAATAAATGCATTTATTTTCAATAAATAGTTCTTTTAGTTTCCAAATACAATTTTGAATTATTAATTGTTGGAAATCAAAATAATATTTTATATTCTACTAATATTATTTTCGTAGATTTCTTAATTTCATATTCTTTCTTTTAGAAAAAGTAAATTTATGAATGTAAAATTTAAAGCATAAAAATTTATTATGAACTTTTTAAAGGGTTTCATGTCAAATTAAGGTGATAACAAATATTCTGTACAAAAATGCAATTTTAAAATAAAGAATAATGAATTTTTATTTTACTTTTCCTACTTTTTTAACAAAAAACTAGGTAAAAATGTAAAACTTATCATCAAGAATTCAATATATGTACGACACTGAAAATATCTAGAAATAAAGCTCAAAAGGGTCGAGCGTTTATTTCAAATTGGAACTCATGTAGAGTAAAGAAAGAAAAAAATATCTAAGCTGAAAAATCTGAGCTATACATTGGAACTACGCATTGAATAAAGTGCTAAAAGAATGGTAAAGAAAAAAAAATGGATACAGAAAATGATTTCGAAGAAAACTCGAAGATTGAAAAATGAACTTATTTTCTTCAAAACATCTCACTGCCTCATTTTGAACTCTTATCAATACGTTTAATTTTTATGCATGTGTAGGAGCTTTGGTGGCAATCACGACTTGCATAAAAACAAGTATAGGGAAAGATTATATTTGAAAAGAGCATATCATTACTAAACTACACAGCAAATGAAGAATAACTGAAACATTCTCCCATGCAGTTTTTTAGGAATATATTAAGGTTAGAAGAAAAAGTAAGAAAGAAAAGTGATTTAGAATATTTTTTTTTCCGTTTTATGCCCTCATTTAGAATGAAGAATATATTTTTTCCGAATGACTTTTATTCGGATCATTTGGAACGAAAATTCTCATCGGCCCATTTTCGTAGAATCTTTCCTTTTTTCTAAACACTAGACAGTTTAAAGCTTAATGGTATATTGTTATCCTCCAGACATTTCGAAAGGGAAAACTTTGTATCAAATGAGTCCATATAAGTAAGTAAGTAAAAAAAGAGAGATAATTTTGATTTTTAATATGTTCATAAAGCAGGAAGCAAAATTGAAGTTGTAATATGAACTTGGCAGATTTGTCCAATCGTATTTTCTATGGTACAAATTGAATTTTTGTCTGGGAAACGTTGAACTTTAGTGAAAATGATCGTAAATCGAAACTCTCGTACTTATAAAATTTTGCTTTTATAGTAAATGTTGTGGTACGCATAATAAATATTTTCTGTTAAATTAAAATATTTTTAAATTTTATTTTTAGTGTCGTAATATTTAACATCTGTTGAAGTATTTTATTATTTTAAATTTTTGAATATTTCAAAGTTCAAATTAATAAAAAATTAATAAAATGTTCACACTTAAATTATTAAGTCAAATATGACTACAGAGGTTTCGGTGTAGGGTAGACATTCCTACTTAGTAAAAAGAAAAGCATGTATTGTTATGAAATCTACATTAAGCAGACGTTGTTGGTTCACCATGGGGTTGTAACACGAATGAAAAAAGACATTACATGCTGCTTTAATTCGTTAAATATCGGACAGATCAAAATTATAAATATGTTTGTGTTTTTAAATATATTTAATTTTTAACCAAAACACTTTCACTTACACTTTTTATTTTACACTTTCCTTATTTCGAAATTAGGAAAATGCAGATGTCAAAAAAAGTACATCTACTTTAAATAAGTATTATTTTTAGTCTCCAAATATTATATTGAAATGCTAATTGTTCGGATTTAATGTAATATTTTATAGTATATTAATATTATTTTGTAGATTCCTATATATTTTTATGCTTAACAAAAAAATTTATGAATGTAAAATTTAATATATAAAATTTAACTTTGAATTTTTTAAACATCTTATTCAAATTAAAAAAAATAATAATATTCTGTCGAAAATTGCAATTTCCAAAGAGAGAATAACGATTTTTTTTCTGAATTTCTCACTTTTTTTAAAAAAAGTGAGTAAAAAATGAAACACTTATCATCAAGAATTCAATATATGTGTGACATAAGAAATATCTAGAAATAAAGCTCAAAATGGCCGAGCGTTTATTTCAAATTGGAACTCTTGTAGAGTAAAAGAAAAAAGAAAAAAATATCTAAACAGCAAAAATCTGAACTATACATTCAAACCACGCATTGAATAAAGTGCTAAAAGAATGGAATAGTGGGCGAAAAAAAAAAAATAGAGGGATACAGAAAGTGATTTCGAAGAAAACTCGAAGATTGAAAAATGAACATATTTTCCTCCATATATCTCACTGCCTCGTTTTGAACTCTTATCATTTATGTTCAGTTTTTGTGCATGTGCAGGAGCGTTGGTGGCAATCACGACTTGTATAAAAAGAAGTATAGGGAAAGATTATATTTGAAAGGAGCGTATCGTTACTAAACTGCACAGCAAATGAAGAGTAACTCAAACATTCCTCCATGCAGTTTTTTAGGAATATATTAAGGTTAAAACGAAAAATAAAGTAAGAAAGAAAAGGGATTTAGAATTTTTTTTTTCACATTTTATGCTCTCATTTAGAATGGAGAATACAAGTTTTCCGAATTACTTTTATTCCTATCATTTGGAACGAAAATTCACATCGGCCCACTTTCGTAGAATCTCTCGTTTTTCTATAGACTAGACAGTTTAAAGCTTAATGGTACATTGTTATCCTCCAGACATTTTGAAAGTTGAAACTTTGTATAAAATGAGTCCATATAAGTAAGTAAGTAAAAAAAGGAGATAATTTTGATTTTTAGTATGTTCATAAAGCAGGAAGCGAAATTGAAGCCGTAATATCAACCTGGCGGACTTTTTTAATCGGATTTTCTATGGGAAAAATTGAATTTTTGTCTGGGAGATTTTTTTGTCTTTACTTAGAATTATCGTAAATCGAGGCTGTCATATTCACAAAACTTTACTGTCAGAGTAAATATTATGGTATTTATTACAATTCTATTTTTAGTTTCGTAATGTTTAATAGCTGTTAATCTCTTTTAATTACTTTAAATTTTAAACCAATTCAAAGTTCAAATTTCAAAAAAAAGTTTATAAATGTTTCAAATTTAAATTTTTAAATCTAATATGAATATAAAGCGTTGGGTGTAGGGGAGAACTTTCTACTCCGTAAAAAGGAAAAACTTCTATTGTTTTTTAATCTGCAATAGGCACACGGCCTTGGCCCAGCGTGGGAGTTTTACAACAATAAAGAAGACATTATATGTCGCTAAAATGAGTAAAATATAGAACAGATCAAAATTCCGAATATGTTTGGGTGTTTGTATACTTACTTTTTTAAAAAACAATTCCTTTATTTATACATTCCTTATTTTTTAGTCCTGAAATATTTTATAGGCAATGAAAAAGTGATGGGCCTGATGGCCGAATGGCTAGCGCTCTGGCGTTCGGTACCACAGGTATCGGGTTCGAATCCCGGCTTTGCCATGGGTGTTTGTAGTGGTTTGGAATCCACTTTAAGCCGTAGGTCCCAGTCCTAATAGGATCGTAGAGCGCTGCGGGGGCATTGTTACTCCGCGTCCGTGGCTTATCATCAAGTTACACGCGCCCCCTGGGTAATGCAAAGTGAGTAACATCGATGCAGCCCTTATGGCGAAAGATCACGGTCTATTTGCCAGCTGCATTAGAAGAAAAAAAAAATGAAAAAGTGCATCTATTCTAAATAAGTATTACTTTTAATTTCCAAATACTATATTGAAATATTAATTGTTCGAATTTAATATATAACTTTCTTATATTATATTAATAATGTTTTTTGTACATTCCTAATTTTATATGCTCTCTCGCATAAAAAGATAATTGATGAATTTAAATGTACTGCATAAAAATTCACTTCGAATTTTTAACACACCATATTCAAATTAAAAAGAATAATTCATATACTGTCCAAAAATTCAATTTCAAAAGAGATAATAAATAATTTTTTTTAAATTTTCTATTTTATTTTTAAAAAAAAAAGAGGTTAAAAATTTGAAACTTACCATCAAAAATTCAATATATGTGGGGCATTGAAAATATCTAGAAGTGAGACTCAAAATGGTAGAGCGTTTATTTTAAATTGGAACTCATGTTCGAAAAAATATCTACGCTGCAAAAATCTGAACTATACATTCGAACCACGCATTGAATAAAGAGCTAAAAGAATGGAAAATAGGGAAAAAAAATTGGATACAGAAAATGATTTCGAAGAAAACTCGAAGATTGAAAAATGAACTTCTTTTCTTCCAAATATCTCACTGGCTCGTTTTGAACTCTTATCATTTATGTTCAGTTTTTATGTATGTGCACTAGCTTTGGTGGCAATCACGACTTGTATAAAAAGAAGCATAGGGAAAGATTATATTTAAAAAGAGCATATCGTTACTAAACTGCACAGCAAATGAAGAATAACTCAAAAATTCTTCCATACCGTTTTTTAGGAATATATTAAGGTTAAAAAGGAAAAGAAATAAAGAAAAGTGATTTAGAATATTTTTGTCTCCGTTTTATGCTCTCATTTAGAATGGAGAATATATTTCTTCCGAATTACTTTTATTCCGATCATTTGGAACGAAAAATCTCATCGGCCCACTTTCGTAGAATCTTTCCATTTTTCTTCAGACTATACATTTTAAAGCTTAATGGTATATTGTTATCCTCGAGACGTTTCGAAAGGGAAAACTTTGTATAAAATGGGTCCATAGAAGAAAGTAAGTAAAAAAAGGAGATAATTTTGATTTTTAGTATCTTTACAAAGTAAGAAGCAAAATTGAAGCTGTAATATAAACCTGACAGACTTTTTCAATGGTATTTTCTATGGTACAAATTGAATTTTTGTCTGAGACATTTATTGATTTAGTTGTAATTATCATAAATCGAAGCTCTCCTATTTATAAAACTGTAGTTTTAGAGTAAATTTTATAATATGTCTAATAAATATTTTCTGTTAATTTAAATAGCTTATAATTATGTTTTTTGGTTGTTAATATTTAACATTTGTAAACTACTACTACTATTACTTTAAATAAATATTACTTTTAGTTTTTAAATACTATATTGAAATATTAATTGTTGGAATTTAATATAATATTTTATAATATTTTTCTGGATTCCTAATTTAATATGCTCTCTTGCAGAAAGACATAATTGATGAATGTAAAATTTAATATATAAATATTAATTTTTAATTTTTTTTTAACATCGTATTCAAATTTTAAAAAAATAATATTCTGCCGAAAAATGCAATTTCAAAAGAGAGAATTATGATTTTTTTTTCAATTTTCTCCTTTTATTCTTTACAAAAAAGTAGGTAAAAATGTAAAACTTATCATCAAGAATTCAATATATGTGCGAGATATGAAATATCTAGAAACAAAGTTTTAAATGGCCTAGCGTTTATTTTAAATAGAAACTCATGTTGAATGGAGAAAGGAAAAAAAATATATAAGCTGCAAAAATCTGAACTGTACATTCGAACCACGCATTGAATAAAGTTCTAAAAGGATGGAAAAGTAAGAAAAAAAATGGATACAGAAAGTAATTCGAAGAAAAATGAACTTCTTTTCTTCTAAATAACTCTCTGCCTCGTTTTGAACTCTTCTCATTTATGTTCAGTTTTCGTGCATGTGCAGGAACTTCGGTGGCAATCCGACTAGTATAAAAAAGAGTATAGGGAAAGATTATATTATTAAGATGCTAAATATTACGAAACTAAAATCAATTTTAATTTAACAGAAAATATTTTTTAAGACATACTACAATATTTACTCTAAAAGCAAAGATTTGTGAATATGACAGCTTCGATTTACGATAATTCCATCTAATGTCAAAAGTTTCCAAGCCAAAATTCAATTTGTACCATATAAACTCTGATTGAAAAAGTCTGTCAGGTTGATATTAAAACTTCAATTTTGCTTCCTGCTTTATGAACATACTAAAAATCAAAATTATCTCTCTTTTTTTTTATTTACTAACTTATATGGACCCATTTTATACAAAGTTTCCCCTTTCGAAACGTCTCGAGGATAACAATATACCATTAAACTTTAAAATGTCTAGTCTGAAGAAAAATGGAAAGATACTACGAAAGTGGGCCGATGAGAATTTTCGTTCCAAATGATCGGAATAAAAGTAATTCGGAAGAAATATATACTCCATTCTAAATGAAAGCATAAAAGGGGGCAAAAATGTTCTAAATCACTTTTGTTTCTTACTTTTTTTTTCTTCTAACCTTAATATATTCCTAAAAAGCTGCATGGGAGAATGTTTGAGTTATTCTTCATTTGCTGTGCAGTTTAGTTAGATATGCTCTTTTCAAATATAATCTTTCCCTATGCTTCTTTTTATACAAGTCGTGATTGCCACTGAAGTTCCTGCACATGCATAAAAACTGAACATAAATTATAGGAGTTCAAAACGAGGCAGTGAGATAGTTGGAAGAAAAGAAGTTCATTTTTCAATCTTCGAGTTTTCTTCGAAATCATTTTCTGTATCCATTTTTTTTTTTTACTTTTCTATTCTTTTAGCACTTTATTCAATGCGTGGTTCGAATGTATAGTTCAGATTTTTGGAGCTTAGATATTTTTTTCTTCAATTCTTTACTCTACATGAGTTTCGATTTGAAATAAACGCTCTGTCAATTTCAGCATTATTTCTAGATACTTTCCATGTCGCACATACATTGAATTTCTGATGATAAGTTTTGCATTTTTATGCATTTTTTTGTAAAAAAAGAAGGAAAAGTGAAAAAAAATCAGTATTGTCTCTTTTAAAATATTATTTATAGTTTTTAATTTCAACTGCAATATTTTAAAAAGTTCAAAATTAATTTTTATACATTAGTTTTACTTTCATAAATTTTCTTTTTATGGAAGAGAGTATACAAATTTAGGAATCTACAAAAGTATTATTATTACACTTGAAAATATGATATTAAGTCCGAACAATTGATATTGCATTGTTGTATTTAGAAACCAAAAGTTGTACTGATTTAAAGTAGATGTACTTTTTTTTGCCTATAAAATATTTTGGGCCTTAAAAATAAGGAAAATATCACTGAAGAATTTTTTTTTTTCAAAATAAATATACACATACATTCGAAATTTCGATCTGTTCGATGTTTGACTCATTTTAGCGCCATATAATGTGTTCTTCTTCATTGGCGCAACAGCCCCATGGTGTTCCAAAACGGTCTGCCTACTGCAGATCCTTTTTACGGAGTACGATTGTATCCATACAACCCACGTTCTATAGTCATTTTAGACTTAATAAAGTAAATTTAAACATTCTAACATTTTTTCAATTTGAACTTGGAATGTTTTAAAATTTTAAAATATAAAAAAAAAAATTAACAGATTTTAAAAGTTACAAAATTAAAAATAGGGTTTCAAAATATTTTAATTTAACAGAAAATATTTATTAGACATTCCACAATATTTACTCTAAAAGCAAAGTTTTGTAAATATCACATCTTCGATTTAAGATAATTCCAACTAAAGTCAAAAAATCTCTCAGACAAAAATTCAATTTGTACCATAGAAAAAAGAATTGAAAAAGTCTGTCAGTTTTATATTACAGCTTCAGTTATGCTTCCTGCTTTATGAACATACTAAAAATCAAAATTATACCTCTTTTTTTTATTTGCTTACTTATATGGACTCATTTTATTCAAAGTTTCCCCTTTCTAAATGTCTGGAGGATAACAATGTACCATTAAGCTTTAAACTGTCTAATCTCGTAGAAAAACGAAAGATTTTACGAAAGTGGGCCGATGAGAATTTTCGTTCCAAATGATCGGAATAAAAGTAATTCGGAAAAAATATATTCTCCACTCTAAATGAGAGCATAAAACGGAGAAAAAAATATTCTAAATCATTTTTCTTTCTTACTTTTTTTTTCTTCTAACCTTAATATATTCCTAAAAAACTGCATGGGAGAATGTTTGAGTTATTCTTCATTTGCTGTGCAGTTTAGTAACGATACGCTCTTTTCAAATATAATCCTTATACTTCTTTTTATACAAGTCGTGATTGCCACAATACCTCCTGCACATGCATAAAAACTGAACATAAATGATAAGAGTTCAAAACGAGGCAGTGAGATATTTGGAAGAAAAGAAGTTCATTTTTCAATCTTCGAGTTTTCTTCGAAATCATTTTCTCCGTCCATTTTTTTTTCACTTTTACATTCTTTTAGCACTTTATTCAATGCGTGGTGCGAATGTATAGTTCAGATTTTTGCAGTTTATATATTTTTTTCCTTTGTTTCTTTATTCTATATGAGTTCTAATTTTAAATAAACACTCGGCCATTTTGTGCTTTATTTCTAGATATTTTCCAGGTCGCACATAAATTGAACTCTTAATGATGAGTTTTACATTTTTTCAAACCTTTCTGTAAAAAAGTAAAAAAGGAGGAAAAGTGAAAAAAAAATTCACTATTCTGTTTCAAAATTGCATTTTTCGACTGAATGATAGTTATCCTTTTTAATTTCAACTGCAAAGTTTTAAAAATTCCATAGTCAATTTTTATACATGAAATTTTATATTAATCAATTATCATTTTATGCAGGACAGCATATTAAATTTGGTATCTACAAAAATATTATTAATACTATAAAATATTATATTAAATTCGAACAATTAATACTTCAATATAGTATTTCGAAATTAAAAGTTATACGTATTTAAAGTAGATATACTTTTTTTTTTGCCTATAAAATATTTTAGGACTAAAAAAATAAGGAAAGTATAAATAAAGAAATTGTTTTTGTTAAAATATAAATATTCAAACACACAAATACATTCGCAAATTTGATCTGCTCGAAATTTTACTCATTTTAACGGCATATAATGTTTTCATTTTCATTAGCATGACTGGCCCATATTGTTCCAAGGATGTCTGCCTACAACAGATTTCAAAACAATAGGTGTTTTTCGTTTTATGGCATAGGTTTGCCTCCCCTACACCCAACACTCTATAATCATTTTAGGCTTTATAATTTAAATTTGAATATTTTGGAAACTTTTTTTCAATTTGAATTTGGAATGTTTTAATATTTAAAATATAGAAAAAATTTAACAGTTGTTAAATATTACGAAACTAAAAACTGAATTATAAACTATTTTAATTTAACAGAAAATATTTATTAGACATACCACAATATTTACTCTAAAAGCAAAGTTCTGTAAATATGACAGCTTTGATTTACGATAATTCCAACTAAAGACAAAACATCTGCCAGACTAAAATTCAATTTGTACCATAGAAAATGCGATTGAAAAAGTCTGTCAGGTTGATATTACAGCTTCAATTTTGCTTCCTGTTTTATGAACATAATAAAAATCAAAATTATGTCCTTTTTTTTACTTACTTAACTTATATGGACTCATTTTATACAAAGTTTCCTCTTTCGAAATGTCTGGAGGATAACAATATACCATTAAGCTTTAAACTGTCTAGTCTGTAGAAAAAGAAAGATTCTACGAAAGTGGGCCGATGAGAATTTTCGTTCCAAATGATCGGAATAAAAGTAATTCGGAAAAAATATATTCTCCACTCTAAATGAGAGCATAAAATGGGGGAAAAATATTCTAAATCACTTTTCGTTCTTACTTTTTTTTTTCTTCTAACCTTAATATATTCCTAAAAAGCTGCATGGGAGAATGTTTGAGTTATTCTTCATTTGCTGTGCAGTTTAGTAACGATATGCTCTTTTCAAATATAATCTTTCCCTATGCTTCTTTTTATACAAGTCGTGACTGCCACCAAAGCTCCTACACATGCACAAAAACTGAGCATAAATGATAAAAAAGTTCAAGACGAGGCAGTGAGATATTTGGAAGGAGAGAAGTTCATTTTTCAATCTTCGAGTTTTCTTCGAAATCATTTTCTGTATCTATTTTTTTTTTTTACTTTTTCATTCTTTTAGCACTTTATTCAATGCGTGGATCAGAATTTTGGCAACTTAGATATTTTTTTTTCTTTACTCTACATGAGTTCCAATTTGAAATAAACGCTCGGTCATTTTGATCTTTATTTCTAGATATTTTCTATATCGCACTTATATTGAATTCTTGATGATAAGTTTTACATTTTTACAAACCATTTTTGTGAAAAAGTAAAAAAGGAGGAAAATTGAAGAAAAAAATTCGTTATTCTCTGTTTTAAAATTGCACTTTTGGACAGAATATGAGATGCCCTTTTTAATTTGCATACGATGTTTTAAAAAAATTCATATTCAATTTTTATGCATTAAATTTTTTCATTCATAATCATGCAAGATATCATGTAAAACTAAGGAACCTACAAAAATAATATTAGTATCGTATAAATATATTTTACATTAGAAGAAATAAACTAGTATGTAGAAACTAAAAGAAATACTAATTTAAAGTAGACGTTTTTATTTTTGCATATAAATTATAAGTGCCTCATTGACTTAGGCTAAAATGTTAGGAGATTGATGGGCCGTGAACACGAAAAACAAAATAAAATTAAAAAAAACAATTTTAAATTAACGTGTGAATATTTAATGTCGCTTCAGATAACTGATAGATAATGGCTAATTTTTCCACGATTAAACTTGATGCACGGCTGTAAACAATTGTCAATGAAATATTACAGCTACATAAATGCCATTAATCATAATTACAATGATTAATCTCACTACCTGAATTATCTATGTACATTAGCTACTGTAAGATTGCACATCTCATATCATTAATTATGTTCTATTAAAATGTTCAATGTCAGTGATTGTGTCTTTTTTTTTTTAATTGGACGTCACGTAAAAATATCTGATTATTTTTGTATGATTTATTTGCATTGTAAATTCCACAGTGTTATCAAAATAAATTGTAATGAGTTGGATTAATGATGCTCCCTGGCAAATTTGGGCCGTGGACCATAGTTTGGAGTCTCTTGTATTAGGAAAATTCAAGAAACCTCCACCATCCTAATCTACATTCTAAAGAGATCGAATTCAGAACCATTGGTTTTAAGTACCAGTTTGTCTCACATATGAAATACTCCATATTATTTTGAAAGATATATTTCGCATGGCTCGCCATAACCGACATAAATGTTACCGTTATGAAGAAATATCTTATTCACAATTTTATGATTTGCAACATATACTGAGACACAAACTTTAACCCAAAAAGAAGTAAAACTTAAAAAAGAACGATTAGTATTTGGTTTTTTAACGAATCTTTTAATATTCAAGAAACTTACACTATCCTAATCTACATTCTAAAGTGGCCGAATTCAGAACCATTGGTTTAAGTACCAGTTTGTTCCACATATGAAATACTCCATATTATTGTGGAAGATATAACTCGCATGGTTCGCCATAACAGACATGAAAGTTGCAGTTATGAAAGTTTATTTTATGAAAGGTTATCTTATTCAACATTGTATGATTTGCAACATGTACTGAGACACAAACTTTAACAAAAAAAAATATATAATAAAAATTCATTCTAAAGTGGCTGAATTCAAAACCATTGGTTTTAAGTACCAGTTGGTTCCATATATGAAATATTCTATATTATTTTGGATGTCATAACTCACATGGCTCGCAAAAACAGTCATGGAAGGTTAACTTATTCACTATTGTATAATTTACAACATGTACTAGGATACAAACTTTAACCTCCCCCCAAAAAAATCTTAAAAAAACTATAGTATTATTAAACTATTAATATTTGGTTTTTTAAAGAATCTGTCAAGATTCAAGAAACACACAATATCGTAATCTACATTCTAAAGTGGTCGAATTCAGAACCATCGGTTTTAGGTACCAGTTTGTTCCACATATGAAATACTCCATATTATTTTGGAAGATATATCTCGCATGGCTCGCCATAACAGACATAAAAGTTGCCGTTATTGAATTTCTTTGCCTCAATTCCTACATTTTTTGCTAAGCTCGGCGGATCTGTTGAGCTTTATTATGTTGTTTTCTTACTTTGATATTTTCTTTCACTTAGAAAAGAGAAAAACTCGTCTTAACCGATAGATTTTGGAAACTAACAATTGAAACCACTACCCAATTTTTTTTTACTTTTTTACTTTTTTTTTTTTTCCATTTTGGTTTTTTTTTTTTTTTTTTTTTTTTTTTTTGTTTAATTTCCTTTCGTTTTTTTTTTTTTTTTTTTTTTTTTTTTTTTTTTTTGTGGAACCAATTCTTTACGCCCTAAGTTTGTTCTTTTTCAGCGGAAAGCTCATAGTTTGTGATTTTGCCAAAATTTTGTTTCGCTCCCCGATTTTTTATTTCCATCTTTGCTTTTGTAGAAGTTTTTTATTACTTTTTTATCCCGGAGTTCCAAGGCAGGTAATGTGGCAGCGGGAATAGACAATGGGAAATACTGTGGCTGATGAAATTTTTAGAATCATATTCACATTCGAAAAGACGGAAATGAATTTCCAAGCAAGCGAAAAATTTAATTTTTTGTTTCTTGTTGGAAGATAATAAAGCGAGAGTTATATAAACAAACAGTATTTCAACTTAAAAACATAAATAAACTCTTTTCAAACCTGTTATTTTTATATATCTACAGTAATATTTTTATTTCATACATAGACGTTCGTTTAAAAATATTTTTCAAATCTAGCTTTATATTTTAATAGCAGATGAAACAACAAAATGTATACTGTTAAGTTTCTTTTTAAAATCTTCCAAATAATATGCTGTAAAGAAAACAATAACATTATAAGTTATGAATCGCATATTTTTCATTGTAATTTGTTTCATTTTATTTCATAGTATGTCAGAAAACTGTAAAACAGCAAATAATAAACAATAATAATAAGCAAAGAAAAATAATAATAATAAGCAAATAATAAATAATAATAAACAAAAATAATAAATATTAATAAACAAAAATAAATAATAATAAACAATAAAAATAAGCAAATAATAAATAAAGCTTTTCCAAACCTATTATTTTTATACATCTACAGTAAAGTTTTTAATTATTATTTCATGCATAGGCGTTCGTTTAAAAATATGTTGATTTCTAGCTTCATATTTTAATAGCAGTTGAAACAACAAAATATATACTGTTAACTTTCATTTTTAAAATCTTCAATATATTTTTCTGAAAAGAAAACAATAATATTCTAAATTATGAATTGTATGTTTAGCATTGTAATTTATTTAGTTTGTTTTATTTTATTTAATAGATTTTGAAAATACTTTAAAATAGCGAATAATAGATAATAAATAATAATAATAAGCAAATAATAAATAATAATGGCACAAAAATAATAAATAATAATAATAAGCAAATAATAAATAAT